>WMED01000191.1:0-41132 GCA_019650415.1 Pipa parva
AGTGTGGCTAGCTGTGTTAGGTTTAGTGCTGCCTAATCCTAACACAGCTAGCCAGGCTGCTCTGGAGGCAGTACTAACACATCCAGCCAGGCTGCTCCAGAGGCAGCACTAACACATCCAGCCACGCTGCTCTGGAGGCAGCACTAACACATCCAGCTACGCTGATCCGGAGGCAGCACTAACACATCCAGCCATGCTGCTCCGGAGGGAGCACTAACACATCCAGCCACGCTGCTCCGGAGGCAGCACTAACACATCCAGCCTGGATGTGTTAGTGCTGCCTCTGGAGCAGTGTGGCTGTGTTATGTTTAGTGCTGTCTCCAGAGCAGCCTGGATGGATGTGTTAGTACTGCCTCCGGAGCAGCGTGGCTGGATGTGTTTGTGCTGTCTCCGGAGCAGCGTGGCTGGATGTGTTAGTGCTGTCTCCAGAGCAGCCTGGATGGATCCTTTAGTAGCCATAAAAATTATTTATGTTTCAGAGAACAAATCTAGTTAAGACCATAACAGGTTCTATACAACTGCCAATGGGATTTTTGTGCAATACCTTGTTATGGGATCAACTTTGTGGAATTTCAACACAATTTAAGAAAACTTGGTCGGAGAAATGGCACATCAGGGTATGTCAATATGTTGTGTACAAGTGACAAAATAAAGTTTAAAGTATTTAAACCAACTGCGCTACAAATGCATGAGGGGATGTTATTATTTGCAAATGATATTTCATAGTATATAGTGATGGTCCAATATAATTTGCAATTAGACATTTATTTTTTTTTCTGGCTCTGGAAATTTGCACCTAGTGACAAGAAGTAGTTTTAAGAAATAGACAGAAAGAAGAGTAAACATACTATGGGTCGAATTTAGACAAACCAGGGGAACTGAGGAATAAGCAAACATGTTAACATTACAAAATAGGTAAAATGGAATATCAGTTTTTTTTTTAAATAATATAAATTTTACAGATTTAGTTTTTAATATTAAAAATGTGAGCCCTTTAATAAATATGCCCTATGTAAGAATGATAACAGTATGCTTTTAATTGCTATTAAATGTAATTTTCAAGTAAAAGCCATAGTACTTTATTATATCTGGATAATGCTGCAGGCAAAAATTCCCAACACCTTTTAACTCCTAATTCCACAATTTAATTGCATCTGCCTTTAATGAACTAATAAAGTTGTACAGCCATGTACAGCTCACTTTTAAGCGAAAGACAGATAGATACCTTGCCTCTGAATGTTTAATCTCTTTTTATAAATGTCTATGATTCTTAGAAATGTTAGTTTAAAAATGTAGCTTTTGCTCTTAATAAGTGTATGATATTTATTATCTCTTGCCTTGGAGTATAACAAGTGTGATCATTTCAGCACATATAATGTATTTATAATTTATAAGTGAACTCTGAGTCAGACCATTTTTGAAATTTCACAATCATCCAACTGCTGCTAGTATAGTTTTGCCTCTATATGAGCTAGAGTAAAATAAATACTGCATAACACAAATCATACTGATATTCATATATTTGATGAATATATTTTTGCTCTAAAATCCTAGTTATAGACTATGAAATCATAAAGAAATAAAGGAAACAATGGCATATTTGAACCTTATCAATGATTTGCAAAAAAAAAAAACAAACAGAAATGATATACTGCAAACTCATCTCATAGTATGGAATTTGAACATGTTTATTGTAATATAGAATATAGCAATCTGTCTCCCCCTGTAAAGTCTATCTTGAGTGCTCGATAAATACTTAGGTATTATGCAACCCCCACTATTAATGATTCCCTTCCATTTTGAGGAGAGGTTTATGGCTATCCTGACTAATCGAGGTAGACCCCAAGCTAACTGAATATTACTAGACTGTGGCAAACAATAAATTGGTACATATAAATATGTCTTTATATATGGATGATTTTTTCCTAATCTCAGTTATAGTCAAGCAACTTCATAATCTAGTTATCGCTGAATTATATGTTTATGATTTAAAGGATAACTATAGGATCATTTTGTCAAGGGGTGATTATCAATATGGGAGTGATGCTCATCATCATCTTCATTAAGTTTGAGCTCCAGCACTACCCCTAGAGCAAGGCAGTAGTACATTTCTGAGGTAAAAAGTTTCCATATAATCTGTATGAACTAGAAAGGAAATGTCACCATTTTGGTCACTAGTTATTGTCACTGTAAAATAGCTGCATAAATTCTAACAATTGTTTTTACATTCATTTGATATCCTATCCCATATTGGCACTTGGTCGCTCCAACAGAATACTGCTGAAAGCTGCCAATTTTCCACTTTCATTTGCAGAAGTTAGATCTGCCTCTGCAAAACACCTTGGCAAATTTTAATTTTTTAATTTGATGAAACACTGATTTGGTTTTGCATTTACTGTCACTGTGATGTCACTGTAAGGATAACTTGGGTTTTGCAGGGCACCACAGTGGATTTGGCACTGACCCCACCAAAGGTACAGAGTGTAAGGGATCCCTCGCCTTCAGCCTTAACCCCCAAAATGGGGTATGTCCTTTGCCACAAGGGAATCCCAGGTCATGGCCCCTGGGGGAGCCACCCACTGGAGCAGGATCACCAAAACCAGATATACACGGAGAAAGAGAACAAAACTGGAGAAGATAGACAGTCTTAGCAGAAAACTCTTCAGGGTGAACAGGAAAAACAGGTAAACCAGGAATCACATGAAAAAGAAGGAATGCAGATGGACTCAAGACTTGGGACTCAGGAGATATAATCAGCCATACTAATGTAAAGTATGGCTACCTTTCCATCAAAAACTCAATAAAAAAACTCAAGCGATAATCTAGCAGGATCAACTCAAAATCTCCCAGGATAAACTCTAAAAGCTGAGATTGGTCTTTTTGACTTTAATAACTTTCACCATCTAAAGTGATGTATCATTGTAATATTATACTTGTATTGTGTAATGCACTTTTCCCAAGTGTGTATTATATTTGGATTGCTGAATTTTACAGCACTGTGTAAATTTATGGCGCTTTATAAATAAAGTTATACATACATACAAACAATACTGTCACTCCTTAATGATTCTAGGGCTACAGGTGCAAATAATACTTATTTTTACTTTATTTTTTGCTGGTGTTATATAACCTATAACTCCTAACATAAATCATCTGTTAGGATGGGACCATTCATTCCATCATTACGTATCAACAATTTTAAAATATCCCCAATGCACATCCACTGCCCTATATGACAATTACTGTTTTATTGTATTTTTAAACTTGAGGTTTATATTTTTTATATTGACTGCTCTCATAAACAATTTACAAGAACCAAAAAAAATCAAGGTTTTTATAGATTACTATTTCATTTTTATTTTCCTTTTTACTGTAGTAACTGTTTTGGGTGTCAGTTGTTATGCATTGCAATATCCTGTGTTTCTTCTTTTATGGATTTTAAACATCTGCTGTATTTTGTGCTGAAATTTTACCAACAGCCCTGGCACATATTAATTGAATCATTTAAGCACACTGTAAGGTTCCAGAAACACTCAGTAGCTTTTAAAGTACCATAGTTGCTCTTTTAAAATTACCACTTGGCATTCCAAGTACCAGCATGGGCATCAAAAGTATTCCAAATTACAATACGAGTCTCCGTGCAATTCATTCATGTTGATGATTGAAATGAATGATGTCCTTGTTTTAATAGAGAATTCAGAAAATCCCCATTTTTTAGCATTACACATTGTAACAACTGCAACATAATGTAAGTTTCTAAAGACTAAAAAGTCTCATGACTGCTAATCTCCTTGCAGCAATCTGTTCTTTGTATAGTAACTAAATCATAATGACAGAGCAATGAACTGTAGCGCATTAAATTCACAGATGATCCAACATCCCTTCATCAGCTTGGATGGAACCAGAACTTGTGCAAATACATCCCTTGGTTATGAAATGAAACCAAGCAGATAAGTGTTTAACTGTGCTTCCATCTGCTGACACAGAAGTGAAAACTATAGAATAATGCTGGTACTCTTTTTCTTTTACATTATCTTTTAAACATCATTTTAATAATGATAAACACACCACACTAGTAAGGGATATTTAAAAAGGCTTTTGCTGATTTATATAGGATTGAACACAACTTTTAAATGTAAAAAAAAAAAAGCATAAAAAAGTGACTTTTTGCACGATGATAAAAGTTTTTTAATTAGATGATACCGGAATCATAAAAAAAACTGTTTCTACAGAGCCAAGTGTTATAAAAAACATTTTGACTTTTATATACAGTATATCCCCCCCTTTGGGGTCATATTATGTCACAGACTCACAGGACATATTTTTGCAAGAATTCCCTATCTTGAGCTTTTGCATTAAAAGGTCAGCCACACACAAAAATGCCAATGAATGCACAAGTTGTACTTAATTGTACTATAATTTATACTTATTTGTTTAAATTTTTTCTACAAATTATCTGTAAACAAGCAGGATATGTCTGGCACAGATATATACCACTATGCAATTTAACCATGTGATAATTGAATTGCTAATGTTTGCCAACACTTTTCACTGGAAAACTAGTGAAACTTTATACTGTAGGTGTGAAAAGATCGGGGGCTTATTCATAAAAGTCTGATCAGTCATGTAAAGGTCAAAACTCAAATTCTTTTGCCATTTCCCCATATTTGGACATTAAAGGACACCTAAAGCCAAAAAATAAAAAAAAGACTGTTAAAATACTTACCTTATACTGAGCCAATTGATTACAGTCACAGCATGAGCTGTGCTGTAATTAGCCGGCTCCCGATGCTTCTTCACAGCGCTGCCTGACTGAGAAGCCAGTGCACAGATCCTGTCAGTTGTTTCACTGGCTTCAAACATCATCACGCTTATTGCATTGCATCACATAATGATGTTTAACCCATTTTTCACCTGAGGTGAAACATGGTAGGAGAAGCTTTGTGCTGGCTACTCAGTGAGCCAGCACTGTAAAGAAGCATAGGGGGAAGCTGACTAATTACAGCACAGATCATGCTGTGACTGTAATCAATTGGTTCAGTATAAGGTAAGTATTTTAACATTTTTTTTTTTATTTTTTGGCTTTAGTTCTCCTTCAAGAAAACTCTGCAATGTAGGCAGCTTACAGGCAATTCGGACACTTATGATGGTCATAGACCTACAGAGTACTTTGCACCACTTTACGTTCTCATGCACAAGTAGTTCACTGATTCATGAAGCATCAGAGTCTGTAGAGTAATAGAGAATTAGCAAGGCTAATTTGACTGTGTCAAATTCATTACTTTAACTTCACCAGATGAAAGTTGCAAATTGGGGGTCCGGCGATGACAAGGGCTCCTACTGTCCATTTGACTATGCCGCACTATGAAAGAAACCGCGTCTGACACTGTTCGCTTATGCACTAAGGTAATCTGCCGCTTGGTGAATAAGGAGTAGAGAATTAGTGGCTATCACAGTGTACTGGCCCAAACTGTTTATGCATAAAATAATAAAACTTATCTGTGTGGTAGTCAGATAATGGATAATTACTTTGGTGGAGTAAATGTTCCAAGTTACAAATGTTACTGCATGGCAAAATGTACATATTTACTTATTTAGTCACTGTTCATTAGTGAATGAGAAAATAATACTGAACAACATTTCTACGAATTGACTTACTCATCCTTACTTTACACTTCTGTAAGCATTGCACCTAAATATTTATACCATTAAAGACAGTGAAGAACAACGAAGACCTTGGAAGAGGAAAGGTAAATGATAACACAATGAATAGACCATTTTGTCCACTGAATTATGCTGTCGATTATTAAGCATTCCAGCTTGCACATTATGATGTTAAACATGCCCTATTTTCCTATCAGCCTAATGTATTGTTAATGAAGTAAGCACTTTCAGGCAAGCTAAGCCCGCAGGTGCAATAACATTTGCTACATCTATAGTTATAATAAGATATATTTCCTTTACAAGGTTATGTAAGGATTAATTTAGTAGAAAAGTGAAGTAATTAGTTGCAGATGTTCTGTGAAAAAGGCAGTATAACATAAATTCTGTATCCCTTAATGTGCACTTTGTATCAGCCTCTCTCCTGCTTATTTCTTTTTTGTGAACAAGTGTGGTGACTTTAGTTTCCATAACTGTTTCATTCATCTATTAAATGTGTTAGGTAGGTTAATGTGGTTTTATGTATGTTTTAGCCAGATCCACTGTACATTTTTAATTTCCTCACTCGTTTTGGGCTTTACCTCAATAAATCAGTCTTTAGGACAGTGACATCAAAGTAAATTGCATCTAATTATACCACAGGCAGGGAGAAGGAGCTCCAAAGTTATTTTAGAGTGTGAGTGTCAGTTACACAGAGCAGATAACAATAAACTGCCTTGCCTGGAATAGTTCTGTGTACACATGTTCAAAGCAATGGCAAAAAAGCAAGAATAATATACCTAAATTACTAATATGTCCTGAATAAATTTTACTCCTTTATAAATAGATTATTTTCTTCAGTTATAAATGAGATTCAATATATACCAATGTTAGACTTATATTCTATCAAGACAGCTAAACTTTATTTAGTTTCTGACATTTTAATCACTTCAAAATGAAATATTTCATTGATAAATTCATTAAATGTAAAGTATATATTTGATTGTGAAGAGAGTATGCTCTTTATTTGCTAAACTGGTAATTTTCTCATAAGCTCAAATTGTAAAGATATTGCTTAGAGTTATACAAAATTGTATTGGACTATAAGAAATATTTGACTGTGTCAACCATGAACAGCTATGGAAGTGCCTGAAACAAATTGTTGTCCCTGAACACATCGAGCAACTCATAAGATCACTTTACAATGACCAAGAAGCAACAGTCAGGACAGCCTGCGGGAATATGGAATGGTTTGAAATCGAGAAAGGAGTTTGACAAGGCTGCATCCTATCACCAACTCTGTTCAACCTATATGCAATAATGATCATGAGAAGATGCAATTTGGATGAATCTGGAATTGGAGTCAAAATCGACAGCAGAAACATCAACAACCTTCGATACATGAATGATAAAACACTGCTCGCAGAGAGTGAAAAAGTCCCGGCTACCTCATCCGACGAGTGCAAGAGAAAAGCGAGTGAATGGGACTGTACCTGAACATCAAAAAAACAAAAGTTATGACCATGGCAGGCAATGTTACAGTGAATATACAAATCAACAATGAGGTAATCAAACCTGTTCAAGATTTCATTTTCCTTGGAGCTAAAATTGACTGCAGCATGGAATTGATACCTGAGATCAAGAGGCGAATCATGCTTGGCAGGATTGCAATGCAGGGGGGGATGGAAAAGATCTGGAAGAGCAAGGATATTAGCATGAAACAAAAGGCAGATTGGTTAATGCAATCATCTTCCCTATAATGAAGTACAGTTGCAAAATTTGGACTCTTAGGAAAGCTGAGGCGAGAAAAGTCAATGCTTTTGAATTATGGTGCTGGAGAAGAATGCTAAGAATACCTTTCACTGCCATGATAAAATTTGACAAGTCTTGGACCGCATCAAACCGAAAACATCATTAGAGTGCAAAATTACCAAACAACAACTCTCAAATTTAGCCATGTGATGCGCGCTAATTCCTTGGAAACATTAGCGATGCTTGGGAAAGTCAGTGGAAAAAAGGAGAAGAGGCCACCACAGAACAAGATGGCTCAACACAATCATGACAACAATGAATATACCAATTGCAAAATTGAAGGAAGCGGTGAAAGACAGAAAGGTGTGAAGAACGATGATAAAGTGACCGAGAGTTGGCTGTGACTGAACAGATGATCGAAAAATAATAAATCAGAAGCATAGCACCATAACAATGTCCCCACATTTTTAACAGAAAATTTTGAAAAAAAGAAATGCAAACTTAAACAAACATACTATCATACATGTACTCACACACCTCACTGTGCATTGGTATACACATGCTCCTACCCTCTATGTCATAAATAATTTATAGCAGTCACTCCTTCAAACAATAAGCAGGGGCCCATACCCTTAGTTAACAAACTAGTCCAGAGCAAGTAATGAAGTTACTTACACCAAGGTGTACCATTCTATAAAGAATTCCCATTCTGTGGGTCTTTTCTGTAGAAACAATTCTATGCTTAGCACTTTTGCAGAATGCAGTGAATTATTGATTTTAATTTGCCAATAGTATAAAAATAACTATTAAAAAGGTTATCCTCTTTCATTCTTTTTAGTCTTCACTTTAAAAAATAGACACAGGGGCATAAATATTAATGTGTAATAATGGCAGTATGTGAACGTTATTTCAGTGCTTTTATTGCTAGATGTAATATGTGAATGAAAGTGAAAAAATATATACCTTTTTTTTAACACTATTGAAATATATAAAAAAATTATTTTTGAGACACCACCGAAGTGCAGTATTCAGTTTAAACAACAAATATTTAATTTAAAAGGCAAAGGGAGGGAGTTTGTGTTAACTACAGCAATGAAGTAAGAACACATGTAATCAAGATTTCTGACACC
The DNA here is from genome assembly GCA_019650415.1 of Pipa parva. Taxonomy (NCBI): domain Eukaryota; kingdom Metazoa; phylum Chordata; class Amphibia; order Anura; family Pipidae; genus Pipa; species Pipa parva. The sequence goes on from WMED01000191.1 coordinate 8,523, forward strand.
GGTTTGTGATGAGTACAAAGGTAGAGGGGAAAGAACAGAAGGCCTTTTGCCCTATCTATCAATGGGTTCAATTGCACAATCATTTCTTTGTTACAGTGGATGTACTATGCGTGTCTCCGGTGAATTTCTCTTTGTTTGAAACTGTTGTCGCTACTGTTCTTTACAAACCTGATATAACTAAACTGTTTTCATTGAAAGGTGCATTTCTCATCAGCTTTGTCCAAATTTGTCCATCATTTCTCAAACTTATACATTACATTACTCTTGCCCCTTTCTCTCTCTCTGAATTTTGCAATATATTTTTTACATAGGTTATTTGTTTAAATAAAAAATAAACTGCATTATATTATTAGAATAACTTGGTTAAAACTTGACCAACCTATTGTCTGTTCTACATACATACACAAAGCCAACAGAATGCAAATTAAATTATATTTTTAAACCATACATTGGGATAAACAATCAGAGCTATGTAAGAAAGAATTTTATTATTATTTGTCATTTATCTCAGGTTCAATACTTTTGTTTTTTACTTACAATTTTTAGGTTTTAATAAATGACTGTCAATGATTTAGTTACAGATATCTAATGAGAACAATTACAATATACATTTCAAGAAATGGCCTTTAATATTCCTAAATGTAATCATCTATCCACGAGGTCATGCTTTTAAATCCTCTATGTAATTCAACCTAGCAGTTGATGGAAATTTGGTGGAATATTAAAACTGTGTACTGGACATTATGAACAGGAGTGATTACATTCTGGAAAAAACAAAGTCAAATTGTTTTATGGAATTATTAACAAACTATGTAGTTTAAAAACAAATAAATAAATAAAATTTAATTAAATTATATTTTTGGGTATAAGAATAGTTTTAGATGAATCTAAGGGTGTCTATTTTACAAGTATCTTTTCTTTTGGTTTCATTCCCAAGAGATTGAAGTAGTTAGGCTACCTGCAATCCATGCAGCCTTTCAGTGCTGGCTCTGCCATTAGGCAGAGTAGGCAAATGCTAGGAGCACTGCCTGCCCAGGGGGGCGCCCTTAGCATTTTTTTTTCAGAGTGCAGGCTGGCTGGGAGGTTACATGCAGCTGTGGCTCAACTTTAAATCTCCCTATTAGCAGCCGCATCTGCTTGTCAGGAGATATGAAGTACAACCGAGGCTGCCAATTGGGAGATTTAAAGTTGATCTGTGGCTGGACGGCGGTGTTGGAGGTAAGTGGGGGCTGTGGGGCAAGGGGGGCAGTGTGGGGTGGGGGGGGCACCGGGTGAGGGGTTGCCTAGGGCGCCGATAGGGCCAGAGCCGCCTCTGCAGCCTTTGATGTTCCTACAAAAATAATCTACATATTTCAATTAGAGGAAAAGATTGGGTTGGTCTTACAACTGTTGCAAGAGCTAATTAAATCAAATAGTACTATAATGACACAACATATTTTAATAAAAATGCTAATTTTAATTTAAATTTTGTCCATTTAGGCAAATGTCACATATACTTTTTAAATGCAATGATTTATCATTTGAAATGGTGACCTAACAAATGTGACCTTGTAGCAGCTGGCAAGTTTCAGAAATATGCACCTGCTATTCCGATGTTGGGCCCATGGGGAAAACAGTCAAATTGTCAGAAGATCTTATCACCGTGTGACTTCCCTCCTGCCAGTACTGATTGATAAATATTATACTGCAACTACAAAAAAAGTTGGGTTACAATGTAGTGTAGTCTCAGCAATCCAAAGTATTGCTGGGAAACTACAGCAATAGAAAATATATAGCTGAAAAAAATGATCAATAAATGGAATATATAACATAGTCTGCCATATATGCTAGTCAAAATCAACTTATTTTTATTTTGCTTTTTGTATTTTTTGGGTGTTACTGAACTACTAATATTGAAAGTTTTGAGGCATTTGGTTTCTATGCGGGAGAGTGCTCTCATTTCAAGAAAGATTCAGGGGTTATTCACTAAAGTCCAAATTGTTGCGTATAGATGTGAATTCACCAGATAAAAATACACACACAAGTCACAATAGGCTGCTGCTGTCGCAGTCGCATTTTATAATGAGAATATTGTCACAGTCGTGAATTTATTATGGGAAAATTGTTGCAATCTTAGCTTGGAGCGGATTTGCTTTGTGAATTCGCTGTTCGAGAATTCGACAGTCGAATTCACACCTTAGTGAATAAGCCCCTCAGTATCAAATCAAATTCTAGCTTCTATAGACTTCAGGGTTAAATATTAGAATTAAAAATCCCCAATAGAACTCAATATTCCAAAACTGTAATATATAGAAACCTAATTTTTTAGAGCACATTTCCACTTTGTGTGAATTTACCTCTCATTTGGATAATAACATTTTGAGTTATCAGGGTTTCAATTTAGAATAAGATTTCATTCTGAGATTGTATCCAACTAGGCTTAGAATATAATTTGATGTATAGAAAAAGATCCCCTTGTTTTTTTTAATGGAAATGAATTGTGAATGATGTAACCTTTCTTTTGATCAATGGAACAAATCTAGCATACTTTTTGGCAACAATCCCAGTTAACCATTCATATGTTTTCCACCTGTTCCAATGCAGAGTGTAAAATATGCCTTCTTTAATATTACGATAATTAAATTATATGGATGTTTGCCGTATATTGTTTATGGCTATCCCATAAAAATTTGCTGCCTAAATGGGCAATAGATTTGGATGATGCTTTAGAAGCTGTAGCGATGGATGTCATGAACTTTGTAGATACCCTGATTTAAAATTATATATCTATATCTTGCACCATTGCTGACTGTCTTTTTTATTTTCTATCTCATGCTTCTGACCATGATTTACAAATAAAGATTTGTGAATTTGAAAGAAGTAAAAAAAAGGCTTCAACACTATTTATTGTATTACAAAGCAAACAAGGCTTCTACAATATTCCACTCACAAATAAGACTTTTATAAAATAAAGAAGCTTTTTAGATCTGATTTTTCTCTATGATCATTTTGAACTAAGTAAATTTATACGATTTTACTGAACGACACAGAGAAAGGATCAGAGAGCAAGAGTAATGAATGCTGGATATCAGAGCCTCTTTTAAAGAAATAAAAGAGAATTGCAACACTCCTGTTCTTAATTCTATATACAACCAAGCCCCTTATAAAACATTTACTTATTAAATAATCAGGGCTGCTGTTCAGCTGGATCAAGCTGGGTTAGTGACCTATCTCGAGCCATCTTTAGGTCACATGATTGTGGAACTTGTGGTCACCTGACCCAGAAATTTATCAGTGCTACCAGTAAATCACTGTACAAACTGCTTGGGGGGTGGGGCAGAGATCCTTTAGAAAAACACAACTGTAAGCAATCAAAACAAGGAACCCCAGTAGAAATTAGTGGTACAATGTAATTAATTTCAAAAATTACTTGTAGCATCAAAGAACAAAGTTAAACTTAAATAGCAAGCTTATTAATGACTGACATGTGTCTGACAATAAGTGAAGATTAGAAAATGTAATTATTTCACTTGCTTAATAAACATCATTGAAAGTTGATTCTGTCTTTAATATTTACTCAGTCCCCAATAACATAGGTATACTTATTAATATATAAATTGTGATGATTGTTTCTGCAATTTTGTAATTGTAACCATTGGCAGCTAAAAATATCACTGAAGATTGAATATGGTTGGTGGTTAAGAAATCTGCTCCGAAGGCTAAAGCTTGAGGCAAAATCTTGATTTATTTATGTGTTTATTTTATTTGTTTCCAAAATTCGATAATACAAACCCAAGAGGATACAGTCTGTTTATGCCTTGGAGTAATCGTACTTCCAAATTTTTTTTTTTAACAAATCATGTTGCATGAAAGTTTTTATTTATACTTGCCAAACTGGTAAACTAAGCTTACCTCTGTACCTCAGTTACTGCAGCTTAGCCCTATAAATTATGTAAAAAAAAATAAATAAAAAGATGTAGAATCCAAAAATAATAAAGGCTACATTATTTATTTTAAAGTGATAACAAAACCAGTCATTTTATGTTCTGTACACAATTGACAGTTTATTTTATATACACTAATATATTGTTATACAGTACGCCATTTTCTATCTAATGATAAATACCTGAAAATCACTCTGTGAGTTAAATACCATTTAATGCCATCTAATAAAAAGATGCTGTTGGAGAATGTATGGCATCCCCAAAGGGACAATATTTCTCAGAACTGCAATGATATAAACAATTGTTGTAAACAGACCTGACCACTCCAATCCCTCCTGTATGTAGATTCAGGTAAGCCGGGTGCTCAGGAGTAAGTAGGGCGATTTTGGCTTCAATCGATGAAAGAAGAAAGTTCTCCGGCACTCCGTGAGTAAATTATAAAAGTTCTTTTATTGTAACCACATAGGTTCGATAAAACAAAAGATTAAAGGCATATTGTCTCTGATTTTAATCTTTTGTTTTATCAAACCTATGTGGTTACAATAAAAGAACTTTTATAATTTGCCCACGAAGTGCCAGAGAACTTTCTTCTTTCATCGATTGCAATGGTATAAAGCTGAGAAATAAAGGAAAGTGGGTATTGTGGGTCAGTGCTTTAGCCTGTATGTTTCACAGTGATGTTGTCTGATTCGCTACAGATTGAATGAGGACCACTAAAAATATTTTGGTTTATCTCTTTTCTATTTTATTATTTATTGTGATAATACTATTTTCAAAAATGTCATTTACACCTATATTTGGTAAGTGTATCTTTAATAAGCAGTTGCTTCTGCAAGCTTAACCTTCCCCCTAACATACTTACAGGCCAATGCAAGGTTAACAGCTATCGGGTCAATTCTACTTTATATTGAAAATGAAAAAGGATTTCTTTTTTTTTACTGTGACTTATTATAACTTAGACACACAAATAGTTGGACAACATATATTTTTGAGTACCATATAAATAGGGCTGTTCTCCTAATCTTTAGGTGTAGAAAAACATGCTAAATTGAACTTTAATGAGTATACTGAAAAAGTACAATGCTTATTACAAGTATACTTAAAGAGTTGCACTTGCACCATCATTTTATTCATGCTAATCATAAAACAACATATCTTCTATCTTGAATTGATCCAAGCTACCCTGTATATGTGAAAACACCAGTGATTTCAGTAGATTCTATTTCCACAGTGGTATTTACTGGTGGATGTGATGTGGAATCTAAGGAGCTCATAGTACTGGATCCTACAGGAACACAGCAGAGCAGAGCTGGATATTGCAGGAACACAGCAGAGCAAAACAGGAACTCCGAGGGATACTAACAGGAACACCAAGGGATACTAAAAGGAACTCCGATGGATACTAACAGGAACTCCGAGGGATACTAACAGGAACTCCGAGGGATACTAACAGGAACTCCGAGGGATACTAACAGGAACTCCGAGGGATACTAACAGGAACACAGTCGGGCAAAAGTTGATTTCACAAGAACATGGCAGAGTGGAAATGGAATTCAAAGAAACAGAATACAGCTTTCAATGGTAATAAAACTCTCATGCAGAGATAAAGCTCACTGGATTAAGTTAAGAAACTCTTTGTTCAGGCCATACAGACTGAAAGTGGAAAGTTTAAATAGGCAGATCCTTGCTGCCATAGGCTGACAGATAACCATGCTGATAGACCGCATGTGATTCATGAAAGTACTTGATCAGGATATTAAACAGAAAACAAAGTATAATCAAAAATATGGAACAGCACAGTGAAAATCTGCATATCAAAGTCTCCTGGGGCTGATTGGTAAAGCTTTAGTCCGTGGTCAGGGTGTCTAGGGTCTGAATCTCAAAGCTGATACATAACAACATGGTAAATATAGCAATTTATAATAATGTTGTCAGAAGTAAAATTAAATTCTCAGATACACTACAATAATTTTTAAATGTAAACTAATATATTGAAAATGCAGAGAGCACAAAAAGAAGCATAAAATATAGAGATGTTATATAATTCTATATGACTATATATATAGCTATAAGTCTGGAATAACCTTAAATAAACTGTAAATAGTAAATAGGTGTGTGTATGCATGCTTGGATGGATGAAGTAGGAATGTCAAATTAACATGTTTTTACTATTTTATATTTGCACAGTAAATATGTGTCTATATGACAAAATTAGAGGCAGTAGAGTTGTGCACCGTGTTAGCCATAGATTTATGCAAAGATAAGAGAGTATAGCTGATACCTTTTATTGGCTAACGAAATAGATGGTAAATGCAAGCCTCGAAAGCTTGCATTTACCATCTATTTTGTTAGCCAATAAAAGGTATCACCTATACTCTCTTATCTTTGCATATGACAAAAATATTAACACTACATGGCGTTTATTTCATTTTTGCACATGTTTATATTTGTTGTAGGTTACAGAAAAACATTCTAAAATCTGTAGTAAATAAAAAATAAAAATTGTATTTGTATTGTAAAATATACGCTTATTCATTTTCTAATGAAATCTTAAAACAAATTTTCATTGCCATCAGCATTTTTAACATGTTTGAGAGCATTATTTATTGACCATTAGCCCTAAATATGTGAGGATTAAGGTTCTCAAATAAGATGCCTTACCTCACATGAACATATGGGATGTGGTTTCATGATGGGGCAGCTAGTTTTTTTAGGGCCACAGTAACAGAGGGCTTGAGGACAGCATTTGTGTTCTACCTTTTATATATTCCCCTTATACAATCAGGCAATAGGGATAGAAGTATGGGGTTTTATTGATCCTTTCCAATGATATGTGCCTGATCTCCCTGCACAGGGTGGGTATTTGAGGTCCTTTGGATCTCTGCATTAGTTTCAGGATTCCCTTCTCACTCCACAGGGCAATGCACCAGGGAGAGAGAACAATATACTGACTAGTGGCATGTGCTCTCAATCCCTCTGCACAAGGAAGAGACATTTTTTTTTTTTTTTTTTAGTTGATACTCTTCTAAATATATAATTTGGAAGGTTAAATGTACTTTTTTATTTTTAGGGCTAACACTTGGCAGTTAAAAAACTTCTGTTGCTGAACACTTGGATTTTGTAATATTTTGTCATTTTTAACTTGTTTGATGCTAGTTTAGCAAATAAACTACTTGTTTGTGTTTTTGACTGGTGTGTTGCTGGTCATCTGGCTATTTGTAGACAAGCCTGCTTACTTCCTAATAATTTTCCCACAAAATTCTACATTTTGATTCCTAAAGTTAAGATTTCAACCTCCTGCATTTCCAATCAGTTTGGCAACAGTATATTCCTAAATAAATAGGCACATCCTGAAAGAGGAAAATTCAGACTCTAGTAAATATATTTCTGAATAATTATTAAAATAACTTTATGTATTATCAGTAAATAAACTACTGCTTTCATTTGTTTGGCCTTGTCTTTAAATGGTTTTTCTCACAAATATCTCTTAGCCTGGAGTTTATACATGTAGAAGGTATTTATTGAATAAAATTTTTCATAAACATGATAACTGCTATAATATAAAGTAGATAAGCAATTTATTGATGAGTCATAAACAGAAACATTGTATAAATAGTTAACCGGCAACACTTCAAAGCAATAACCTTTAATATTTGACTATAAATGCTATTGCTAATCTATAATCTCATAGACAACCAACACCAGGAGATCCACAGGTTGCATATCACTGCTTTAAAGCTTTCTGTATATAGAAAATATGGCATTGTTACATAGTTTGCTTCCTCTTTAAGTCACGCTTAAAGAAAACCTGGATGTAGAGCAGCAGCCATGCACACATTTTTCAGAAAATAAGTTGTAAAGACATTGAGGAGATGATATTACATCTTTATCACACATTGAAAAGTGGCAGATAATTTGTATTAATATGTGATTAAATGTATCTATTTCCATCTACTTATTTTGCTCTTCATTAGTTTACACTCTGAATATATTCAATAAACACAAACCAGCCTTCACCCAAGTGTCACCTCTACAAAAAAATAATTGAGAATACTTGTAACTAAATGTAATGAATCATAATACATATTTAGATTGGTGGTATTTAGTTCCTTACATTATATTTTCTTGTCACTGTGAAAATATAATCTTCTTAATAATGGGTATTTTATTTAAAGCTATACAAATGTATTTGTTGATTCAAAGTACTGATTAAGAATTGTATTTTTTTTTTTTTTACTTTTTCATTAGAAATAAAGATGAGAAAATAATCACTACAAAATAGTTTTGAATAGGTCAGTAGTGGCATAATACGTTTTATTCATTGTTATTTTAATACAAAACAAAACTAAGAAAAATGTACACAAGTTTAATTGCTTTTTTTAATGTAAAAGCATAGTAAGTACAATTTAAACAGTGCATACTATTAAGTATCAGTTTAGATGGTGGCCTGCTTGAAACTGGAATAATTGGATTAAAGAATGATTGGCCAACTATAAAATGTTTTTCTCAGTATACAACAGATTTTCTACAAAAATGGAGGTAGCTGGAGAATATAGAAAAGTGATATTGCCCTTGGGGAATGTCATGAACTATAATATTTACATATATAATTAATTATGAAATAATTGTTGAAGGTTAATGAGTGATTTTGCAAGAAAAAAATCTTCCGGCATTTCCAGCTGAATAAAAACTATAATGAGCGATTTTTTAACATCTCTAAAAAGTAATTTTTATATTAGTAAATAATTCAGCAAATAAAGTTAGCCCAAAGAGCTGAAAATCATTTAAACTGTTTATAAATGTTTCCTATTGTCTACAATAACTAAAAGTGTTGTACAACAACACTCTCATATAGTAGGTGTATACAGAGGCGTCTCTAGCCCTATTAGCACACTAGGCGCCCCCCCAGTGCCTCCCCCATCCCATGCCACCCTCCCTTGCAACACCCCCCAGCACCCCCCTTGTGACACCCACACCCCGGTGCCCCCACCGACTGGGAAGTTACTGCAGCCGTGGCTGCCAATTGGGAGATTTAAATTGAACTGCGGCTGCAGTAACCTCTGGCCAGCACTGTAAAAAAAAACGCTAGGGGTGCCCACTGGGCAGGCAGCGCCCCTAGCATTTGCTTACTCTGCCTAATGGCAGAGCCGGCACTGGGTGTGTATATGTACATTAATCCAAATGTGGCATTGATGGGGTCAAAAAGACAAACATGCTCTATCTGAAGATAGGACATATAGCTTGATTTTCAGGCTGCATCTGTACTAATAAACCAGTGGCTCTGGATGCACAATTAGCAGTTTGTATTTTTTTCCATTTTTTCCATAAATATTATGTGTTACAGCTTTGATTTTTGGGGCGAAATTTACTAAGGGTAGATTTAGTCCGCCCAATCGCAATTTCTGACCGCACGTGCGGTATTCCGATCGATTTGCGATCGCACGATCGGAATTGCGCTCGATTTGCAATCGCACGATCGTAAATCAATCGATCGTTTCGCCCTTAGTAAATTTCACCCTTGGTCTTGCACTATACATGCAAAAATAGTATTTTATACATAGCCTTTTTTAATTTCTTTTATTCTTCTTAATTATGTCTCTTTTCTATTTGTGATACAAAAGTATGAAATCTTAAAATCATGTGTTTCAGTTTATTCTCATTTGTATTTTTTGAACTCAAGACAATACATTATATTAAATCTATTATTTTTGTCTGGTTTTGGAAAATGAGAATTGATTTTAGTAAAGTGATTTATTATATAGTATAAACTACCTTCACATTTCAGAGTAGTGCAAATACAAATTCAGTGATGATCAAATTTCATGTTATTATCCACATACAAATGAAATATTAACTAGTAGGGAACTTGAGGTTTGGATAGACCACACAGGACAGGTGTACAGGACAAGTCAATGATAACAAAATTACATAAAAGAATAATAACAACCTCATTTATCCTCGTTTTAAGTATTTTTTTTACTTCATCTTTTTATTAGAGTATTTTAGGTGCTGTACTTTTTTTCTGTCTCATTTCTGCCACCCTTCAGTGGTGTCATCTTTAAGGTATACAGGACACCCTACCTGAATGTAGTACCACTTTAATTATGGGAAGATATATATATGAGAACAATGAAAATGTGGAGATTTTATTAGTAGAATTACATCGAGGATAAAACATTAATAAAATACTGATGAGGGTTTGCTATAAGCCACCAAATATAATAAAATTCATAAAAGATTTACTATTAGGACAAATAAATGAGGTAGCAAAACACAATGAGGTAGTAATAATGAGGGACTTCATCTATTCCACTAAATTGGGAAACTAAACCAGTAGATCTCATAAAGGAAACAGGTATTTGTCAATAGCAAAAGATGATTATCTTTATCAACTTGTGAGGGAACCAACAAGATGGATGAAAGGGGAACCACTAGACCTAATATTATATAAAAGACCTGAAAGAATAATAATGATGCAGGTGAGGGGGGGGGGGGGGGCAGTTAGTACATAGTGACCATAATATTATAGATTTTCATTTAAGCTTTAATGGAATATATTGTCATGGGGCCACTAAAACATTTTACTCCAGAAAGGAAAATTTAGTCAGCTTAAAGATGTCCTTACTATCATTGACTGGGTCAATGTTCTCAAAAATAAGAGTAGACACACTAAATGGGATATCTAAAAAAATCTTGACTACTCATTGTGTGAGGTACATACCATATGGGAATAAAAGAGTTAGAAAGAAAAGAAAGCCTGTGTGGCTGAATAAAAATGTAATGGGGTGATAAATGCCAAAAAAAAAAAATGCAATTACAGTGCTAAAACAGGAAATCAGCATAAAACAAATTAAAGTAGCTAAGTTGATCACAGAAAGACTCATTGCCCAAGAGAGTAAACTAAACCCAAAAATGTTCTTTAAATACATAAATAATAAAAATATTAAAACTAAAAGTGTTGGCCCCTTAAAAAATAATGAGGGATTATGGTAGACACAGATGAGGAGAAAACAAATTTATTAAATAAGTTTTTCTCTACTGTGTTCACAGAGGAAAATGAAATGTCAGGTGAAATGAAAAGCTATAAAGTAAATGTTCCATTAAATGCTGCCTGTATAACCCAATATGAAGTACTATGCCATCTTAACATGATTAAAATAGATAAATCACAGGGTCAAGACAATATACACTCTAGGGTCTTAAAGAAATCAAGTACAGTCATCAACAGACCATTATTTTGAATATTTAGGGACTCTATAATGAAAGGGACTGTTCTAAAGGACTGACATGTTGAAAATGTGGTCCCTATATTCAAAAAGGGGTCAAAGTGTGAGCCTGAAAACTATAGACCTGTAAGTCTAACTTCTATTGTTGGTAAACTGTATGAAGGCTTTCTAAGAAATGCTATCCTGGAGTATCTTAACATGAAAAAATGTATAACTCCACATCAGCATCAGTTTATGAGAGATTGTTTATGAGAGATTGATCCTGTCAATCAAATCTAATTAGCTTCTACAAGGAGGTCAGTTATAGAATGTACCAGGGGAAGTCATTTTATGTCAGTTACCTTGATTTTTTACAAAGCATTTGATATTGTGCCACATAAAAGGCTGGTACATAAAATGAGGATGCTTGGACTGCAGGAAAAAGTATGTAAGATAGTTAGTAACTGGCTCAGTGGTAGGAAACAGAGGATGGTTAGTAATGGTACATACTCACACTGGGTTACTGTTAATAGTGGGGTATCCCGGGGTCAGTTTTGGGTCCTCTTTTCTTCAATAAATTTATAAATGACCTTGTTGAGGGATTGCATAGTCAAATCTCAATTTTTGCAGATACTAAACTTTGTAAAATAGTTAATACAAAGGAGGAGAGTACTTTATTACAGATGGATCTAGATAAGTTGGAGGCTTGTGCAGGAAAGTGGCAAATAAGGTTAAACACTGATAAATGTAAGGTTATGCATATGGGAAGGGAAAATGCATGTCTAGATTATTTTCTAAATAGTAAAACACTTGGCAAAACAGACATGGAAAAGAATTTAGGAATTTTAGTTTACAAAAAACTTAACTGTAGAAACCACTGTCAACCAGCAGATGTCAAAGCAAATAGGAATATGGGGGTGCATTAAGAGAGGCATAGGCGCACATAATGAAAACATAATTATACCACTTTAAAAAGCACTCATCAGTCCACAAAACCCTTGTTTATTGAAAAAGACTGTTAGTCCAATAAAAAAGTATTGCAAAATACTGCAATACTGATTTTTTTGCATTTATGGACTAACACAACCTTTCTACCCTAACTAATATATATATATATATATATATATATATATATATATATACAGTATATAATGAGTATTGCAATAATTGGTGATACCTTTTTTATTGGACTAACAGTCAGTTTAGATAGACAAGCTTTCAAGGGGTCTGTTCTCCCTTTCTCAAGTCTCAAGCAATACAGAATTTAGAAATTAGTTAGTTACAAAGCCACTTGAGATAGGGAGGACAGACCTCTTGAAAGCTTGTCTATCTAAACTGACTGTTAGTCCAATATAAAAGGTAACACTCTTTATTTTTGCATCTGTGGACTAACTCAACCACTCTATCCTAATATATATATATATTTTTTCAGATATGTATTTGATATATTTCCCCTTCATGCTGACTTGTTGTCAGATGACAGTATGAATATAGTGTTTGTTTTTATTATTGTATACATATTTGAAGTAGGAAAAAAAGATTTACAACAGCTAACTTTCTAAGCAGCATATAGGGGAAAACTAGCCTAGTGATTTACTGATAGACTATCTCAATGTGTCTTTTATCTCTGCATCCACCACACAAAGACATGCAGATGTACATATTAATATAAGGTGGGATTACTCTGAATGTACCTGAATATCAGTTTATATCACTCCGTAGCTTATTTCTATGTATTAAGATCAAAGGTAAATGTTTATTCTTTCTTGCTAAATTGTTTCAACAGCTTATTGCAGTAAAAGTTGACTGATAGGATTTCTCAGTCAATTGTATTGTATTGTATGTGTGGGTTTAAACAGATTGATTTATTTTAGGACTACATGAAAATGGGGTAAGGCATTTTTTATCAATATATATAAATATGTCTTCTGAGAAACCTACAGGACTTCTATTTCTTTTAAAATCAAGCTACACCAGGCTAAATTTATGGTTTCAGTAATGTTACTTATTTGTGAGAAAGGCAATTCTATTTCTTTAAATTGTTTTGAAAACATGATAAACTTTCTTTGCAAAAATATAAATTGACAATTTAGAATGATCCACTAAACTTTAGATATGGTGCTGCCTACCATATTTTAAACTGTACATAAGATTTATAATGTAATATATTGAGTAAGTAATAGGTTTTTACTTTACACCTAGCATAGCTTCATAAACATGAAATGTTTTTGCATTCCTCTCTAGTTTGCTGAGGACTTAAAAAGGGAAAACATACCTTCTTTATTGCCACTTTTTCTGCATGCACACATAAACAAGCTCTGTATCTTCCAATAGCATATATAAATCCATGATCCTGAATGTACTGAGTAAATAGTGTTTCCATATTTTATACCTCAATACAGAGATGGAAAGACTGTGTGCAAACAGAATCTAACAGAATTATTTTATATTTAGTTTTGCATTAAATGGTTAAACAACCAATAAAATTCTTAAAGAGAACACGTTACAAAGCAAACTGAGCATACTGCTTTTTCTAAAGACATACACAGTAACAATAGGTCAAAAACAGCACTGAAGTGATAAAATTGTATTTTATTTATTGAGAAATAGGATTCTTTTTCTAGAAGTGAAAATAATCTATATAAACTATTGCAAATTTAAGCCACATGCTCTTCAATCAATTTTATTAGCCTAACACTCTTTTGTAGCAAAGGTTTTCATACTGTTTTGTCCTTCTAGGAAGCTGGAGACTAATTTACTAAGTGCTTCAAGCACATTTTCAAACACAAAGCTACCAAATTCAACTACAACATGTACAGAATATGTTCCATGTTTGCATTGAGGTTTCAAAAAGCTTTTTGGACTTTGCAAATTTTGACTTATCAAGTACTTCCCATAATTCTTATTCTATATTTGATTCCAAGATGAAAACAATAAATTATCACATAAGATAGAGCTAGCAGAATGTGTTTGTTTGAAAAGTTAAGGTTTCATGCCTGTGCACACAGAACAACTCATGTGAAAGTATTTATCAGTAGGTGTAGGGTTTTATTGCACAGCTACTTAATTGAACTGACCAATTAACCTTATTCTGGTTTGGAGAGTTGCTGTCACTGGTGAGCATTTAATGGAGGGGAGTGATTCAGCAAAAAATAAATTAATTAATTAAAGAGCTAAAAAAGCATGCATCTCTTCAGTAGCAGCTAAAGTCTAAAGAAGAAATAAAGCTTAACAGAAATTTAGAATAGAAGTAATCAGCCTTGTGCAAAGAGCTTACTGTGTTTGCCCAGATGTATAGGAATATGGAAGCAGAACAATGAAAACTGCTTACTAAAGGAACTGTACATGCTGTGAGGGTGTTGTATTTGAGGGGAGGTGTTTTGCCCAAATTATGCAGACATATTGCTGAATTTCAGGTCAGAGTTTGTAAGTCTCCCCAGGTACAGGCTAGAGCCTGCTGGGAGAGCAAAAGGCAGCTGGAAGAGCAAAAGGCAGCTGGGAGAGCCATTTTGGGGTGGAGCTGGGAGAGCCAGTTGGGGGTGGAGTCAGGAAGTGATTTCTGTGGCAGAGGCTGGAGATTGTTGTGAGATTAAAACTGGGACTACTGGTGAAAGTCTCTGCTAAACTACTTGGCTTTGCTGCCCTGTGACACCCCAAGGAAACAACCCAGGAGAAGGGAAGGTATTCTGCATTGTTAACAGACCTGTATGGGTGGAAGTTACCCACTGTGTTTTTGACCAAGGAGTTTTATGTGGAAAACTACTATTTGTGAAGTGAGCGTTATTTTGCCAAAGAAAGACTGTATTAAGTTTGTTTTTCCGTTAATAAACATTTGAATGCAAAAGAAACTTACTGTTTGTGGGTGTTAAACCCTAAAAACTGCTCCAGCACTTGAGTGATTCCCTACAATGCTTACTGAGTTCTGGTCACTGTAGGTGTGCTCTACACTGTGCAAAACAGACTATATAAAAACTATATTGGAGTTATTAACTAAAGTGAGAATTCGACTTTCAAATTCTCAAACAGCAGATTCCCATAGCAAATCCAGGACTGCTACAATTTTAAAATTGCAATTGCGACAGTATATCCCATAATGAAATCGTGACTGCAACAGTCGCAGTCTATTGCAACCGTATTTAGCTGGTTAATTCACACCTCTATGCAACAGTTTGGCTGTTGAAGATAAGCTGTTATTGTGAGCTCTCTTAACTTTTTATGTTGGAACACTGTAAAATGAATCCTGTCACAAAGTGATAAATGATAACTTTGCTCAATCTTCTCTGTATTGACATAAATATATTTTACAATTTTACTATATTATTAGGACCTCCTTTAAACTGATTATCTGCTTCATTAGAAATATAGCATTGTAAGCATAGATAGATCATGCCCAGGAAAACTTCTGTGTAACCTGTCACATATTAGCCACAGCCATTCATTTATATGGTAGTTAGTTAAATCTGTCCACACTGTTTAATAAAATACTGTTTTCCTGTCAAGGACGAGTTGTAGCATGTTGCTACAACTTTTGGTTAAACTTATTTTCATTGAAATCAGGTAGCTGCAGGGCCAGCTCTCCCATTAGGCCATATAGGCAGATGCTAGGGGTGCCGGGTGTCCAGGGGGGGCGCCCCTAGCATCTGCCTAGTGACGGCGGTGTTGGAGGTGAGTGCGGGGCAAGGGGGGGGGCGTCGCAGGGCAGGGGGCGGTGCGGGACGGGGGGGGGGCGCCGGGTGGGGGGTTGCCTAGGGTGCTGATAGGGCCAGAGCCGCTTCTGGGTAGCTGAGACTGTCATGTGTGAGACAATCAGGTGAAATAGATTTTGATACAGCTAAATTGTATTGTTTAATTGAGAACTATGTTTAGAAGTGAAAATAGATACACTCTAAAGCTAAATATGCTCTGCAAGCAAATCAACTATTACCATTCAGTGGGTATCTAAAATATAAATCTGTAGAGTATCATTTGCTTAATTAAGTCATTAGTCATTAATAAATAGACTAAAAATGTCCAATGCTCGTTATACAATACCATCCTGTTGAGTCTTAGCACATACATACTATTTTATATTGACCAAAGCAGCTTCTGAGATGTGTAACAAAAAAATTACATTTTGCTTTAGAGATGCTGAAAATAATGTAGTGAAACGTGATTTCAAGGGAACAGCACAGCACCTTTATAGTAGGAGATCAACAAGCTTATAAACACTCTTTATCTATTTTCTTTTTGTTGTGATCTTGTTTCCCAGTTTCCTTGTCTCTTAGTCAACAGGGATTTCTATAATAGTAATGCATTATATATTATTTTGAAATGGTAAAACTGAATAAAAGAACAAAAAGAAAGCAAACACTTTGTGTGTGTTGTAGACCATAAATCAGCCTCATGAAGAGACAAAACAGAAAGAAAAAAATATATAAATACAAAACAAGGAAATGTAATAAGCTCCGCAGTAAGCTGCACTTACTCCCTGCCTCTTCTTATGTCTTTCATATGTTTTTATTATATTGGTAATGAAAGAATGTTGTGTCTTAGACACTTCTTCACTGTTAGATTTTTAATATTCACTCAGCAGGATATAATGTGTCTACCTTAAAATATATAAAGAGCCATGCTTGTTAGATACAGTACATATTGCAATTATTTTACCCAAGGTTCTACTAGTGGAAAGCCTCTTAAAATTTGACATATTTCTTCTAGAAATGTTTTGCTGTCAAGATACAAATAATATTTGCATTTCTTGATGAATAAGTCTTCAAGAGACTGGCAACAAAACCAATATGTACCTAAAGTGACAATAGAATTGTGCAGTTGAATAATTGGTATGAAATAACATCTGTGATGTCAATGCAGTGGGTAGCAGTATAAACACATGATTTCCATTAGATATTTTATTGAATTTATCATGTAAAGGAAAATAAATCACTGTATGGGAAATAGACAACAGATTGAAGCTATAAATGGAATTTTGATTGCACCCATGTGTAAGATAAAACAACACACCCTAAAGAGACTGTGGCAGAAATCTTATGCCATCTGCTCTGCACCTCACACCTTATCTGCAAATAACACTAATGAAAAATCAAAGACAAAGTTATTCTCTGTATGCAGAGTATGTGCTTTGAGGCACTGTAACCAGAGACCTTTCATGAGATACAAGGATAGTCTGGCAAATGTACTTTAAATCATATTTTATGTTTGTACTGCTGTTTAGAACACTGAGGAGTCAGCAGGTCTTTTGCTGGCTTAAGTCCATATTGTTTAATAAATCATAGCATTACAGAGAATCAAGTACAGTTCTGTTTTAAAACAGGGAAATCCAGCTAGCAGACAGCTGCTGCAAACTACATGTCCCAAAATCCTCCATGGGAGTTATTCACAGGTGGGTGAACATTCATTTCAAATCTTTGCTTTAAAGGAACAACATGGAATTATTTTATATCACATTCTAATAAAAAATGTTGCAACAGTCAATAACTGTTAAAATAGAAATGACAATTTTAGGGGCTCTATAAATGTTTCAGTTTTTTTTCCATGTGTGATATTTCATTCATGTGTAAATGTGTTTCAACACTTGAGCCAAATAAAAGATCCACTGACCCATTCTCAAATCAAGGATTAAATCAACATGTGCCTAAAGGGTTGAAATGAAATAGGACCCATTACATTTTAAACAACATGTCTTTGTTATTTTAACATATTCTGTATCAATCTCAAAAGCCTAATCTTTGCTCTGTTTCTGTGTTACCTCTACATGACTTAATTATCAGACCTTAATGTAGTTCATTAAAAACATGATTTTAAGCACTAAGTGCCAGAGATTCAGGGGCTTATAGATTATAGGACACATTATCATATAAAAGGTGTGAATTCATATTTATTTGCCACTTCCCCATTTTTATGTATTCAGCAAACTCTCCAATGTGGTGAATTGGAGACCACAACAGCTAATGACCGTCCCGGACTTACTGATCTCCTTGCATCTATTTACGTGCATGTGCTCAGGTAATTCACCAATTCATCAAACACTGGATTCTGCGAATTTGACAAGCCGTATTTTGTAGCATTCACCAGTATTACTTCACCAGATTGAAGTGGTGAATTAGGGGGCTGATGGAAGCGCTGCTACTGTCTGACTCTGCTGCATTACACAAGAGATGGATTATTTCACTATGGGAATACTCTGTTTAGTGAATATCTAGTTGAGAATCAAAGAGTAGAAACCTGAAGTAATGAGAATTTTACAGTCAAATTCTCACTTTGATCAATAAGCCCCCCAATATATTTGAAACCTGGTTACAGTATATTGCTGTAAAAAAGTCTAGTAGTTTAAAAATAATCACTATTAAACAATTTTGTTTATTGCCAGTAGCTTTTATATTGTATTGCCTTACAAATTATACTTGTGTATATATTCATGACTACTGCCTGATTAAATTCACACAAAGATACATATATACACACATGTGTACACACATATTATCAGTACATACATATATATAAAGTTAAGATAAGAGTGGCCGTGTTAGTCAATAGATGCGAAATAAAAATGATTATTGCAATACTTTGTTATACCTTTTTTAATTGCACAAACTGGCAAAATTTATTAAACTCAGAAAATCCGTTTTCACTTTTCCAAGTTTAATAATCACGAGAACACCCTACAGTTTCTCCTTGTATCTCGAGATTTGCTTGGATTGATACTTGCTGTGAGAAACTTTTTCTATTGAATATACTGTATATATATGGAAAGGAAGCTTTACAGTATAGCTACCCTTTCCATGGACAAATTCAATAGAAAAAGTTTCTCACAGCAAGTATCGATTGAAGCAAATCTTGAGATACAACGAGAAACTGTAGGGTGTTCTCGCGATTAAACTCAGAAAAGCTGAAACGGCTTTTCCGAGTTTAATTAATTTCGTAACAGTCACTTTAGATACACAAGATTTCAAGAGGTCTGTCCTCTCTTAATCAATTAAGAAGTATTGCTTGAGACTTGAGAAAGGGAGGACAGACCTCTTGAAAGCTTGTCTATCTAAACTGACTGTTAGTCCAATAAAAAAAAGGTATCACCAAGTACTGTATATGTACTGTATGTATATACAGTATACACACACTGTATATATGCATCTTTGTGTGAATGAAATCAAGCAGTAGTATATATATTATATTAAATATATTCTATTTTGTATTATGTATTATGTTAAGTGATTTTCAAGTATATAATTTATGAAGCCCTTTTAATAAGTAACTATTTCACATTTATGCAGTACTTTTCTATTTTTCAGGTAAATATATGCTTTCAAAAGGAGCTGCTGTTCTTTATACAAATAAAATTCCTGCATACAGTAAATATAATTCTCATTAAATATGCATTTGATTTTTTATTTTCCATCATTCTTCTGGTAAGATTTAGTCTTTTCGAGTTTATTCCTGCGAGATTATCTCTTTCGATGATTCTGCAAGATTATCTCACGAGTTCATCCGTTGAGTTTTTTTACAGATTTTTTTGCTGAAAAGGTAGCCATACTTCACATTAATAGGGAGTAATTCAGCAATGTGCGAAGTGAGCTCCGGATCCTTCTCACATGCTGTTATGCGCTCGCTGATGTCCTGCATGCGGACATCAGCGAATGCTTTAAAGGGATTCCAGTCTCGGTGAGAACACTTGAGTAGCCTCGCCGAGACTGGAATCCCTTTAAAGCGTTTGCTGATGTCCGCATGCAGGACATCAGCGTACACATAACAGCATGTGCGAAGTATCGGGAGCTCACTTCGCACATTGCTGAATTACCCCCTAATAGTATGGCTTATTGGCTTCCCTTTCAGGTAAAAATCCGATTAAAAAAACTCAATAAAAAAGTTTCTATCAGTAATTATCGATTGAAAAAATAGATCAATATTTAATGATAGAAACAACCGAGATCTTGTGGGAATTAACTCGAAAAGACAAAATTGGGTCTAAATTTCTCCCAAAATTGTGTCAGCAATTTGCTTCATATACAATAGCTTTATATGTATATGTGCAATTATATCAGCACTATAGTGCCCCTATATGTGAACTACTGAATACACAAAGCAATAGTTAATATATCTCTTGTAAATGCAGAAATCTATGACCAATTGAGCCTTGAGAAGAAGTGATTAACATGACCACCTTATATGAATACATAATTGGCATACTAGCTGGTTTTGTACCTGAGATATTTTTAAATAGGCTTATTATTTTCTATGGTGCAAAACATAACAGACTATGGGCCTTTGACTAAAGTCCAAACAGTCGCATAGAGTTATGAATTTGCATCTATTTTCAACTTCCCCATGTTCTCTCAATGAGCAAACTCATCAAAGTGGTCAATATGTGACCAATTCGATCTTGTGGAGCTCTTTGCATTATTTTTCATGTGTGTGCACAGGTACTTCCTCTACTGACTAGGCAGATCAGTGGTGCAAATTGGTGCAAATGTATGTATGTATAATTTTATTTATAAAGCGCCATAAATTTACACAGCGCTGTACAATTCAGCAATAAAGTACAGTACAAAAAAGGGAAAAGTGCATTAAACAATACAAGTAAAATATTACAAGGATACATCAATTTAACTGCTAGGTTGTGATTGACACAAGAGGTTGGAGGTCCCTGCCCCAAGGAGCTTACAATCGAAGTGAACAATAGAAT
This sequence comes from Pipa parva, assembly GCA_019650415.1. Taxonomy (NCBI): domain Eukaryota; kingdom Metazoa; phylum Chordata; class Amphibia; order Anura; family Pipidae; genus Pipa; species Pipa parva. Next base: position 29,327 of record WMED01000191.1, read on the forward strand.
GCGCACCTCCTCATTGGGGAATCGAACCCCAGTCTCCCGCATGACAGGCGGGGATACTCATCACTATACTCAATTTATCTGTTTGACTTCACCACTTCAGACTGGCAAATTATAGGGGTTGGCAGGGCTCCTGTGTTGTGTAAGGCCACTATTCATTCAAAAGTGACAATGGTGACTGTTATTAAGTGGCAACATGGCTTAGGGACATGGAGACATAGAAATAAAATATTCACAGAATAAAGTTAGTGGGATATGGTGAAACTGATGTCACTGTTTTTCACTTGTCAAATTTATCTCACTCCACATAACTTCTCAGCCTACTTCTATCCACCTGATTATGTCAAACTACACATGTAACAACAATTGTTGCTGTTCATCTGTTCACCAAGTGCACACTCAATAGTGAGAAGTGAATTTGCATCTATTTTGGCGACCCAACTCAAGTTGCAGCAAAGTGAATTCAATAGGTGAGTTGGGACTTTAGTCAATGAGGCTCTATGTGTATTAACCCACAGGAAACAATAGATACTATTTTTTCAGCTTAGCTACAAAACAGTCTCTGGCATTACAGAAACCACTGTATACAGCTGCTTGTTTTGGGCCAATAAAAAAAAGATACACAAGAAATACAATCTAAATATATAGAGATCTGCATTCCAACTTATTGTGTTGGTGAACATTGAAATGAACAGTAATTATTTCTAACTCTAAAATGGCATTTCATTGTTTTAAATAAGATTTGACTTTTGACATTGGCTATCATTTTCCATTCAGATATCATGATTTTTGTTTTAATGTCTATTACTGGATGTGTTAAAGAAGATTTTTGCAACCGACAACTTTATGGTGAAAAGGACGTGATTCAGTAGCACACACCTGTTTCAAACCTTTCATGTCATTTCCTTCACTTATTGTTAGTGCTGATGACCAAGAAAATAACTATTAAAATATATACACTATACTGTGTATAATGGTCAGTCAACTCTTACATGTTTTAATGGTAAATAAGTACTATTTCTATTACCATAATGATTATTCATTGTCAAGGCCATGTACATGTGGATTATCTAGTATTTACAGGAAAGGTACAGGATGCCCACACAATGTCATGCATGACAGCATTATATATGCTAGTTTATTCATTACAGCTGAGAGCCACTACATCAATGGGTTATGTATAAAGAGGCCAAAAGAGTTATTCTTATTCAATATATAGTTTTAATGCATATGTAAAATGTACCCAGGAAACAAAGAAATGTTTGCATAAAAGATGAATGATGATTATGTTAACACTGAATCAAAATACATAATTTGGGAACCCAAATACATAGAGGGTGAAAAAACAGAATGTAATCCCAGTTTACAATGAAAATAGTGCTTCCCTTCTCAAACAAAATCACTTTAAGGTCAAAAATTCCCTACCAAAGTATGCATATAGGAAATCCAAATGCAGGAAACAGGCTGAATGTAACTTTTTGTTAGCAAAAAATAAGATTTTAGAATAATATAATATGTAAAGTTTAGAGAAGTGGAGAGAGAGAGGTGACATAAGCCAAATTTATTAAATGATAAAAAACAGACAGGGGAATTCATCTACTGTATAGGTATAATGGTTTAGAGGTCTAGTAATCCAGTAATCCATAGCAACCCATCAACAGTCAACATTATCTGGAATAAGCAAGCAAGAATAATAAGAGATCTGATTGGTTTCTATAGGTTACTAAACCTCTATAAAGTTTGGCTTTGTTGATACTTTCCCCTAAGAGGTCAAAATGGAAGCATTTGCTAAAACCTAAAACTTGCAAACACAGTCTTAGGTTGGAGTGAAGAAAAGTATTTAGCATAAGAAAGCACTATATACAGAAAATGATAAAGCTATACTAGCTTTTCTGTAGATGGAGTAAAATAGGTACAATAAAAAAATGTAAACATACATGGAATAATACAATGCATTTTTCTTCATATCATATTCTAGGTTTCGATGCATGTCAGTGTGTCTATGAATAAGTCTTATATATACTGTACTTTGATATATTAGAAAAAATGGTTGAGGTACTACCAATGAAATGCACAAAACTAAAAGTGTCTTCATTCTTTAGTTGGGAAAAAATCTACTTCTTATATTTACTTCTCACAAACCTATCACAAATAACAAATTTATTTTAGTTATATAATAAGTATATATTGTTTGGCTTTGTTAGGGAAGTATCTGAATGCTATGAATGGACTTAATGGATAATCATCTGTTCTTTCTAGATAACTTAGATACCAATAAATTATGTGATATTGTAAAGCATGCTTTATTTAATGACTTTATCTGTTTAATGTTCCATTTATACATTTATTTTACCTAACAGTAATCTGAGAGCCTTCTTTGAGGCTCACTGTTCATAAATAATAAACTAGTACTGAATGCATTGCTAGAAAATACTTTAGATGGCTAAATTATTGTGGGAGCCAGACCCATTATTTCTTTTGCTATTGTATCTGTGTCATTATTAACCACCACAAGCATTAATATTCTCTTGATAGAAAGCTGGAAATCTTCTGGATATTTCAGGAAGCTTGGAAAGTGGGTTTTTCTATATCCTTTTTGTTTATGACTATGAGACAAGAAACTGTCATGTTTTATAAAATACAAAGGTAGTTTGCCCAGTTTTTCAGGATTTTACTTTGCAAGCAGTAACAACATTTTACATCAAGACTTCAAAGTAAATTTCAAGCATCTAAATTATCTACTGTGTTGTACAGTTTCATGTACTTCATTGATTGGTGGACTGTGGGTGGGTGGCTGTTAGCACTGCACTTAAGAAGTTTTCACTGTATGTAACTGTCATTTGAGGATAAATCCCCCCTTCCCTGCCTGAAACATATTATGGTAAAATAAATTAATTGGTGTTTACTACCACTGTCTTGCTTTATGTCCCATGTTTATTACATTAAATGCTTTTGCTGAAGTTTTCAAAATTCTATGTGAATCAGAATGTATGTTTGTACATAATGCATGTATGTCTGTCTATATAGACTAAAAAGGACTGCAATATTTCTTTTTGTTTGAGTTTATGGTATTCACTTCATTATCCTATATAAAATAGTAAAGACATCTTTGTACAACCTTCTCCCCCCCCCCCCTCCCCACACCCTGGATCAAATTAAGGAAACTTACTGGGAACTGGAGAGGTATCTGACAACTACGCTGTTGGGCTGCTGAGAGGTTGCAATGTCTAAAAGTAAACCCTTGCGTAAAAGACCAATCTGCCATTCAATTCACTCAAACAACATTCACTCAGTGTGAGTGTGTTGTTAAGAGGGTGTTAGTGTTCCACAGGCCAAATGATGCTTTGTCTAGATGCACATGGAAGAGTTTGCAGTGCCAAATGTGCACTCCATATAAAGCTACCTCTACATTCTGTTTGTATATATTAATGTACACTGCTCTGAGCAAATAAATGAATGCTATAAATGAAGAATAATGCAAATCTAGAAAAATATGACTTAGTAAAAATACGAACACTAAATGAACAGAGACTTGTCTGTGACAATCCACAATCTGTTATGTTTACTGCCTGTTGCATTTTATGAACGACATTAAAATGCCAGCTCTCAAGAGTTTTGCAAAGTTCAATCAATGATTTATTTAAATGCTACATTATATTAACAAACTTTGGGATGTTTTTAGAAAACCTCAAGCATCTTACAGTGACCAGAATAATTCTAGCAAATAGATCACTCACTCACTCACTCACTCACTCACTCACTCTCTCTCTCTCTCTCTCTCTCTCTATTATCTATCTATCTATCTATTATCTATCTATCTATCTATCTATCTATCTATCTATCTATCTATCTATCGTAACATAGATTATAAGGATGAAAAAAAACACAGATTCATTCAGTTCAGCCTATTTTCTTGCAATGTTGATCAAGAGGAAGGCAAAAAATCCATGAGGCAAGAGACAATTATCCTCATATTAGGGGAAAAAAATTCCTCCCTGACTTCAAATATGGCAATCAGAATAATTTCCTGGATCAAGATCCCACCTTCAGTTATCTATTACTCATAACTTGTAATGTTTTTCCACTGAAGAACATTACAAACCAGTTTTGAACTCTTTTTAATGGAATTAACCATAACAACTTCTTCAGACAGAGAGTTCCATAACCTCACTCTTCTTACAGTAAAAACCCCCTTTCTATGTTGATGCAGAAAATTTCTTTCCTCTAAACGTAGAGGATGCCTCCTCATTTATACTTACAGTTCTTACTATAAATATATTGTTGGAGAGATCTCTGTACTGACCCCTAATATATGTGTAAGGCACCGGTCATAGGTCTTGAATAGTGTTGAGTGATGATATCGAGAAAAGTTGAAATCGGTACGATTATTTCAATTATCGGTTGTTATCAATGATCTGATGATTTTGCAAAAATCGTACCAATTATTGTCATCACTCGATAATATCGAGAAAAGAAGCCACTTTGCCTGCTATATAAACCATAACCAGCAATAGTTCAGTTACTACAGTTTAAAGCCCAATTATTTCCCTATGGAATCCCCCCCCCCCCAGCTCTAAACCCACTTACAGTGAAAAGCATTCCTTAGAAATAGACCATGCCTCAGTCTTAAACTTCTTAGGCAGTCACTGCACCAGAACAAAATCACAGGGGCTAGGCTGCTGAGAAAAGATAATTGTGTGATTTTGTGTGATTATTCTGTTGTTACAGCTGTCTATCGAATGTCCCTGTAAACCATAACCAGCAAGAGAGCAAAGCTCAGTTATGGTTTTAAACCCAATTATTCCCCTATGTAAGTAATTAGGTAAGCCCATCTCTAAATTAGATCTTTTCCAAAAGCCAAGAATTAAACCCACTTATATTGATGATCACTAGGGGGAGCAGGGGCCACTTTTTAAGCAGTTAACAAAGTCAGGTATCCTATAAAGTCACGTATTATTACTCTAAAGGAGAGTAAAAATGAAAGACAAGAGAGTATAGGTGATACCTTTTATTGGCTAACAGAATAAATGATAAATGCAAGCTTCATCAGGCGATAACATGAAACTGCAACAATTTTATACAGGATAGTAAAAAACTACTCGCAAAGAGAGTGAAACTGGGAATTACTACTAATCTGAATACAGTTTATATTATTCAAATTAGCACTTATCCACAGATTTACAGAATTACACAGTGCCACCTGTTGGTAAGAATATGACCTGTATTGAAGTTAGTACTAATCCACAGGTTTACAGAATTACACAGTGCCACCTGTTGGTGAGAAATAGAATATAAACTGTATTTAAATTAGTAGTAATTCCCAGTTTCACTCTCTTTGTGAGTAATTATTTACTCTCCTGTATAAAATTGTCACAGTTTCATGTTATTGCCTGATGAAGCTTGCATTTATCATTTATTCTGTTAGCCAATAAAAGGTATCACCTATACTTTCGCCTTTCATTTTTACTCTCCCTAAGAATAATTACTTCTATAGGGAAACAATTGGGTCCTAAATTGTAGATGCATTCTTGCTGGCTATGATTTAAATAGTCATAATTGTCATCAAAAAATAGCAAAATTGTATATGATGCTTTCTAAAAGGGTCCGCATTTGCCTAAAGGAAAGGTACAGAGCACTTTACCAGTTTTTTAATAGCAGGACAACAATGAAATGGTATCATATGCATTTATCAAACAAATAGGTATTATTAGCGCTACTTGCATTTAGTAAAACATGATGCTCTGGTGATTTTAAGGCCAGTGTGTTACATACCTTATCCATGATCTCACTGCATCTTCTGTGTCTTTATTGGCTACCCTTTGAATGATATGCATTGTTCCTAGTCAAAAACACATGCTTGCAGGCTCCTCCCACACTGGTGAGGTGGGAGGTTCAAATAGTGTTGTTTCCAGGCAATCACTGCCTGAACATCTTCCCTATTTAGGTTCCCTAGTTCTTTCTTTTGCTTTGTCCCTACTCCAGTGATTAGTTCCATTTCCAGTTCCATAAGTGCTCCCAGTTTCCAGATTTATATAATACAAAATTCCTTGAAAGGTGAACTATTCCTGAAACATTGTGTGATTATAGATACCACACCCACTCTAACACTATTTTGGTATTTTTTTTATAGCTTTATTGAAATATCAAAATTAAAAAATTATTTTTAATATCAGAAACCGTGCTTTTTTTATCATGTTAAAAATGACATTAAAAACACACACCAAAACCAAAATACCAAAAAAACAAACAAAACTAACAAAGAAAAGTCTTTTATTTAATCAAAACTATTAAATTGTCCAAAAGAAAAGAAAAATATCAAAGCATCACAGTGCATAATGAAAGTTATGAGGTAATTATAAATTTGCATGCCATGTATTAAGGTAGTAAAATATATGCTACACACACACACACACACACACACGTGTATATACAGTATATATACATATATATATATATATATATATATATATATATATATATATAAACACACACACACACACACATGTATATACAGTATATATATACACATACATACATGAGCTTTTGAGAGGTCCATACTTCCATTATCAATTCACAAGCAATACTCATTATCCCATGCAGGGGTTAAAGATAAAGGGAGTATGGATCTTGAAAGCTCGTCTATTTAGTACGAATGTTAGTCCAATAAAAAAGTTTCACCAAATATTACAATACTCATTTTTTTGTATCTGTGGAATAACACAACATTATGGGTAACATACCAGAATTCAAAGACAACAAATTGTTGGTGCACGTCTTGCTGGTGCATCTGTGACCAAGACAGCAAGTCTTTGTGATGTATCAAGAGTCACAGAATCCAGGGTAATGTTGGCATACCACCAAGAAGGATGAAACACATCCAACAGGATTAACTGTGGACACAAGAGGAAGCTGTCTGAAGGAGATGCTCGGGTACTAACCCAGATTGTATCCAAAAAACATAAATCCACCACCACCCAAATCACGGCAGAATTAAATGTGCACCTCAACTCTCCTATTTCCAAAAGAACTATCCATCAGAAGATCCACAGAGTCAATATACATGGCTGGGGTGCTATATACAAACCTTTGGTCACTCATGCCAATGCCAAATGTCGGTTTCAATGGTGCAAGGAGCACAAATCTTGGGCTGTGGACAATGTGAAACATGTATTTTTCTCTGATGAGTCCACCTTTACTGTTTTCCCCACATCTGGGAGAGTTACGGTGTGGAGATGCCCCAAACAAGCCTACCACCCAGACTGTTGCATGCCCAGAGTGAAGCATGGGGGTAGATCAGTGATGTTTTGGGCTGCCATATCATGCCATTCCCTTGGCCCAATACTTGTGCTAGATGGGCGTATCACTGTCAAGGACTACCGAACCATTCTGGAGGACCATATGCATCCAATGGTTCAGGATGACAATGCACCAATACACACAGCAAAACTGGTGAAAGATTGGTTTTATGAAAATGAAAGTGAAGTTGAACATTTCCCATGGCCTGCGCAGTCACCAGATCTAAATATTATTGAGCCACATTGGGGTATTTTGGAGGAGTGAGTCAGGAAACCTTTTCCTCCACCAGCATCACGTGGTGACCTGGCCACTATCCTGCAAGAAGAATGGCTTAAAATCCCTCTGACCACTGTGCAGGACTTATATAGGTCATTCCAAAGATGAATTGATGATGTATTGGCTGCAAAAGGAGGCCCTACACCATACTAATAAATTATTGTGGTCTAAAACCAGGTGTTTACGTTTTTTTGTCTAACCCCATATATATATATATATATATATATATATATATATATATATATATATTTTATTATTGTTTATAAAGCACCACAAGGTTACGCAGTGCTGTACAATCGAACAATACAGTTATAATACAGACAAGGGAAGTGCATAACAAAGAACAAGAGAAGTAAATATGTAACAAAATAATAAAACCAATTAGGGCAATAACTGGACAGTATAATCATATTACTGATGTCATTAGGCACTGCCCTTCCTGTTTCTCATATGTGAAATAAAACAAGTCAAGTTTTCAAACAAATGCTGACAGGATGGCCTGCCAGGTAGGCTTCCTCAGGGCCCAGGGGCCTAGAGCCACCCGGAAACTGAGTCCACCAGGAATTTTCCTGGTGTCCTGGCAAGCCAGTCCAACACTGAATGGTGGGCTAAAAGACAGTAGAAAGATAAAATTTAGTTTAGGAGGTGGGAGGAGCAATATCAAGATTTACAGAAGCACCTGGTGAAAAGGAAAAGGAGTACTCTGTAAGGCATATCTTGAAATCATATACCATAGCACTACAGTGTTGTATTTATGTAAACAAGGATAATGAGCCCTAAAAAAATGGAAGGTATGTTGTCCGTGAATTATTGTCTCTTTTTAAAACAAAAGAAGGATGCTTTTTTTTTTACTTATGAAAATTGTTATCTATGTGGGAAAGGTACAAACCTTTGTTTGTACTCATCCATGAGTAAGAGCTCTGGCTCGAAACGCGTTAGAGGGTGCCTTTTGTTTTTAGACTTGTCTGTTTATTTTTTTGATATTTGGATTTTAATATGAGCTAATAAAACACACGTTTTTATCTTATGGGAGTGCCGGAGTTTTGCATCGTTTGTACCTACTGCATTGGCCTCCAACTCCGTGGCACCCGCTTCTTTATACAAATCAATGGTATGGTGGATTGAGCGTACCGTGTTTGTTTCTGCTTTATCTATGTGGGAAACACAAACAAATGCAATATAAAATAATCAGGAGTTAAATATTCATTGCAAATGCAACATAATAATTGGAGCTATTTAAAGTAATTACATATAGTGACTATGGGGATTGCAATAAACCTTGTGCCTGCTTAATGTAATGTAGCAGCACCAATTATTCATTAAATGAAGTTGTTATGATATGGTAGGTGATATTTCAGTGTCTTCTGAAAACTACACTATGTACCCTTTCATTGTGTGCACCCCATACCTTAACTAAGTTTAAATGTATGCAGGAGATTCATAAGATAGTCTAGTTGTCAATGAGGGAGAAAGCTATAATACCAACATAACATTCTTTGATCACTTACTTGATGTAACTGTAAATGTAATTTTATGTATTTAGTCAAAATGGCAAAAAGTCTCCTACAATAATTTATTTTCCCAGGGTTAAAATTGTTTTATTATGTGTGATGAATGTGACAAACACATTATACAAATAAATTCATTTCCTAATGTTTTATCATGTAAACACCCTGACGTACATATCACTTAAGAACTATATATAATATTTTCTAGAAAACACTGACACAATTGTTTGACAGAACAATGTCATACATTTGATTAAAATGTAATTGTTTATCCAGCTCTTTTAACTTAGTGAATGTAATTTATCTCTTCGAACAGCTTCATGTGTAGGCTGGGGTTTTATTGATAACATTTAAAAGTAGACATGAAACATTTGTTTATTATAGCAGAAAAAATAATAGAATAAACAAACAAACAAACAAACTATTCTAGACTGAAATGAACAATAACAATGTAAATTATTTAAAACATACATGTACAAATATAGAGAAAACAATCAAGAGTAGGTATTTACCCCTGGTAAATTGTCCTACAGCAGAAGTATTTATTCCATGGATATAGAAATTGTTAATCCATAGTAAAGTAATTGCTTGTATCCTTTCATTACTGGTGTATAAGCCATCACAGGTCTGGGGTGGTTCCCAGTTCAATAGTGTGAATTGGACAATAGCCTCAATCAATCATAGCCGACCCATAGCAACCAATCAGTGGTTACCATTTTATTTTTAAATATTTTACTATGGATTAACAATTTCTATATACATGGAATAATTATGAAAGCCAACCTGTGATTGGTTGCTATAGGCTACTAGACCTCTGTTTTCCTTACTGATATATATATATATATATAGTATATACTGTATGAAAACTGTAAACTTGTAGCAACATCAACTTGCACAAAGTAATATTCATAGTAACATTGATTATAAGTCAAGAAACACATAAGTCAATCCAGTTTAGCCTATTATCATGTGAGCTCAACCACTAGCTATAGCAAAATGTGGCAATCAGAAAAATTCCCTACATCAAGAACTCACATGTATTTATTTCAAGCACCCATCATGTGCAATATTCTTACATTTAAGAAGATATCCAGGCCCATTTCAATTTTTTTTTATTGAAAAAACCATGACAACTTCCATAGCTTCATTGCTCTTACTGTAAAGAAATTCCTTCTATGTTGATTCAGAATCTTCTTTTCTCTACATCTAGAGAATGTCTCTTTGTTACACTTGATATAAATAGAACATAGGATAGACCTCTGTGTTGACCCTTGATATGTTTACATAGGACTGTTAAATCACCACTAAGTTATCCAAATTTTGAAAATCTTTCTTGGTACTGCAATCTACCTATTCTAGATGTTACTTCAATTTCCCATTCAAACTGTATCTTTCTTGTGTAGTGGTACCCAGAATTGTACACAATAATCTTTGAGCGATCTCACAAATGATCTATAAAATGAACTATTTGACAATGATAAGGTTGGTTTGACAGGATAAATCCCTCATGAACCATAAACGGGAGCTTTAACTTTGCAGTGACCATCCTCTAAATCTATATGACTGATTGTGTTCTACTCTAGGATGTGCTGCATTTACAAGCACACCCAAGAAGTGGCCTGACCTGACTACACTGCTGGATGAGGTTATACCTACTCTTTCTCATTTTCTATCTCTCATCCCCGATGTGAACTAACATAAAGGAGCTATACTGAATTAACCATGGATGCTTTTTTCCCTCCCTGGTGTAGGTCCCAAGAGAAAAATCCATTCAAATATTATTCACCCCACAGAACCATACCTGACTGCTTTAATCCCCAGATCCCAAAGTAGGTCAAACAGGTACTTGTCCCCCTACTGTGTGACTTCAAATTCCTAACCAGTCTTCCAGGCTAAAGCATGGTAAGCAATACCATGGAAACAAAACATTCTAACTTGTAGGAGATGGGAAATTACTACCCACACATATCAAATGCATGTCATGTAGTTTCATTAGACCATTTAATGGAATATGCACATAGAAAAGCTATACAACAATTACACTACATTTTACAAATTAAACTATCAATACTAACATAAATTAAAAAAAAAATTAGTTTTACAGATTGGGATTTTCACTTACCCATTCATTTACAGTACATGAATTTCTCATAAAAAATTTTGTAAAATAAAATATTAATCTTTTAACTTTTATCTGCTTTAATACAAAGATTTTGTAAGAACTGTGGATATTTAACACAGTAACAGTTTATAAAGATGTAAAAAGACACAAGTCCATCCAGTTCAGCCTATTTTCTTGCAATGTTGATCCAGAAGAAAGCAAAAAAAAATCCATGAGTCAAGAGCCAATTACCCTTATATTAGGGAAAAAATTTCTTAATAACTCCAAATATGGCAAATCAGAATAAATTCCCTGGAACAAGATCCCACCTCCAGTTATCTAGTACCCATAACTTGTAATGTTCTTACACTGAAGGAAAGAATCCGAACCCCTTTTTAATTCTTTAATTGAATCAATCATGACAACTTCTTCAAGCAGAGAGTTCCATAGAATCACTGTATTTACCGTATATACTCGTGTATAAGTCGAGAAATTTAGGTAAAAAAAAAATTTAAAATCCTATTCTCGACTTATACACGCGTATAAGCTGTATATACTTACCTACTGAAGCTTCCTCTCGCGGCTGTCTCCCACTGAAGGTACTATCCTATGAATATTCATGAGCCGG
>WMED01000192.1:0-12529 GCA_019650415.1 Pipa parva
CACTGGTTGGTACAGTTAAGTTTATTGTCAACTAGAACTCCTAAATCCTTTTCCATGTATTTATTTTCTTTTTTTTGTAAACCACACTTTTTAATAATGCCTTGGTACCCCAGCATTTATCCGGCATGCAACTGTTCCTATGGTCATTATGTCTCTAGGGGCGAAATTTATTAAAGGCGAATTTTGAAAAATTTCGATCGAATTTTGAAAAATTTTGATCGAAATTTAAATTGAAACTTCAAATTTTCGATCGAATTTTGAAAAATTCAATCGAAATTTCAAAATTCGCCTTTAATAAATTTCGCCCTATGGGTACATTGGGGAGGTCAGCCAGCTGCACAAATGGATCTGTCCCATGTATTGGCATACCAGTTATCATTTGCTTTGGGATCAGTCTAACCATTACTTCTGTTTGCCTGTGAACAGGATGTTACGGACAAGGTCTGCGAAAGAGCAATAAAAAAAGTCAAGTCACAGTTAAGAAGTGGTAGAGACTCTGATGTATCTAAAGAAACAGAAGATGTTACCAGTGGTCAAGAAAATGAGAAAGGTACAAAAATGTGAATCCAAATAAGCTGTTCCCCATTCATTAACCTTCTTAGGCTGTTTCTAGTAGAAGTTACATGGCAGTGCTTTGGTTGAGACTTCAAATGAATAAACACAGATTAAAAGACGATGGGAATTGGCGACTTTCTCCAAAACTAGTTCTACGACTGCTGCAAGGACTTGCTGAGATCCTGATAATGTTAAATACATATTGTCAGCACCACCATACTAACTCACACACGCAGTCAGTGCAACTTCACATGGTACTTTATGGTTAGTCTGGTAGGATTACTGAGAAAATGCAAATATTAAGGAAAGTTATTACAGTATTGTATTTATTACAGTATTGTATTTATTACAGTATTGTATTTATTACAGTATTGTATTTAAGCAAGAGAACATGCAGTGTTGCATTATTCTTTATAATAAAGATATGGTGCCAACATTTAATTTTTATTTCTTTTTCACAAAGCTCTTTCTCTTGTTCCCAGTTCCATACACAAGTGAAGAAAATCAAATTCTACTGATGCAAAGTCATTTTAAAAACTCAGTATATTGGCATCCATTATTTACATGAAGGATAGAAGGTAGATGTCTACTTGGTGGATATTTTGAGAAATCAATAACTTTTGCCCCAGAAATCAGTGAGCAGAAATTGTTTTGTTTTTTTTGTTGTCTTTTTTAGTGTAGCACATAGGCAAATTATCCCAAGGGAGAATTAATAGATTATTGTCCTGTCTTTAAGAGGAACTAAAGATTCATATTATCTAGGGCTGATTCTTTTCAGTTCCTGCTTCCTTTTTAAAATTTCTGAGCAAGGGCAGAAGTAGTATTAGGTCAGAATTCTGCTTCTGCACTTGTGAGCACTAGAGAAAAAGTGATCAGTAAATATCATCCCCCCCAGCTTAAGAAACACCCCAATATTATATCAGTAATCCTTCCAGTTTGTTTTCCTTCACCACTAATACATTTTCCTTGAGTCAGCTGCTATAGTACTTGGCAAGGTAGCGACAATGATAAAAACCTTTTCATCGGCAGAGCTCAAGCGTTGCTTTTTCAACTATTGCACTTTTCTTTCAGCCCACATGCTTTATTTGCCATGGTCCTGGACGGTGTAAAAAGCATGCAAATCTACAGTGTATTAATATGTGTAGGCACAGAAAGAAAAGTCCAGTCTTTGTACGTTACAATGGGTGTGGATGTATAGTTAGTGTCCAGTGATGAACCACTTCACTGCATGGAGTCTCTGACAATGGTGGAAGAGTTCACCAATCAGAGGCATATAGTGGTATGCATTTTACAAATTGTACATCTGGGAATACATTTTCATGTTTGTTTTGTAAGTATTGCAGCTGTTTTAAATAAAATATCCTATTTAGCGGCACACCGAATGTGTGTTTTTTTTTCCTATTTTTTAATAGAAAAAGATGAAACAAAAAACTGTGAGGAAGAAGATTCAGACATCAAGCAGAAGTCTGTAAAAGGAAAACCTACAAAAGGTAAGCAGTTTCTTTGTCTTTTACTTGATTTTTGTCTTTACAGAGTATGAAATTGTTGAGTTGTGAAGTTGCTGCTAAATTAGTTTGTCTGTAGTCTCCTCAGATTTTCAGTTTCTTATCTGGTTTAATCCAAAAATTCTTTTCCAAACCCAAGCATCATCTCCAGTCATTCTCCATCTTAATTCGACAACCTTGGCACGGTGTAGTGTTTCCAGACATTTTGCTTCCAGTGGTAATGGGTACATTTCAACATATCTGGCAGCTCAAGTGAATTATATTGTATTTTGCTATAGACAGTTTACTTGAGACATCTTTCACAACAGCAAGTTGTCATACCAGCACAGTAGATTTGACTTCTCAATGCTTTAGAGTTGAGTGCTTCACATTGTTTTACAGTATTCAGGTAATATGTACTTAGTGTGTCCTTGACTTAAAAGAACAGCATCCCCAAAAAGTAAATATAATAGAATATCTCCATTATATTTAAATGAAATTTCTACATATTCTGAAAGATTCCAAGAACATGTGGCAATTTTATTTTAAAAAATAAATTAACTTTCACTTTTGATGGGGCTTTCTGGGACAATTCATGAATATACTGTATGTAACTTAAAGTGCAATTGAATATAGTACAAAAAGGGAATGGGGACTGTTTAACCAACAGATAAAAGATAACTGCAATAGGCCAAGGGGAAAGAAAGACCAAAGTAATAGCATTTATCTGTTAAAGAAGTACACAAAGCACACCTCATCTCAAAATTTAACAAGGGATGTAATTAGTTGTCCTCTTTGTACCTTTAATGCCAAAGTATTTTACTGCTTAATTTGAAATGATGTAAAAAAGGAAATGAATGTGTGTGATTTTCTTATTGAAGGGCAAAAGAAAGGGTCTACTGCAGCAAATCGCAGAAAAGCAAATCGAACCGAAGAAGTGGAAACAGAAAGGTACTGGCTGCCAGTTGTATAATTCCATTGTATTATTAGGTCAACTCCTATTTGTCTTTATACATTCCTTTTAGCTATCCTTCTGCAATGCCGTAAAGCATAAAATGCCACTTCCAAAGCATTTGTCAGCCTCTGTTCCATTTATATGCCTGTGGCATATATTAAAGTTAGAGGAATGTGTTTTCTGTATAAAAGTGTATTTTAAATTATTGGACCCCTTTTGGGGGAATCAAATTATCTGGATTTTTTTTTTCTTTTATGAAATGTATGTTCAAAGTAAGGACTTAAAGGGGTTTTCCACCTTGGAATTAAAGTTTTGTATGCTGTAGATTGTAGCATTGTAAAACTTTTAACCATTTTTCCCTATATGTTTTGGTGCTATTTTCTTCTGCATTTTAGGTGCTTAAAACTGCAACCTTGTCTTGTTGGGAGAAGCTGTTGGTTTTCCATAATTATAAAGGGTCTGTGTACTGTCCCTGTTGCCTTAATCCTTCTGCCATTTCAAACAGTGTCAGACTGGAGTGCTGAGTGCAAGAGATTAAAGTCCAACTATTCAAAAGTTGTTTCTTTTTCATTCCCCATCTTCCGTCTTTATCATATGCTAACTTTTAAATGACCTACCTTTTTAGACTATCCTCAAGAAAATGCTTATATGGTTCAGTTCTCAGTAAAAGCTAGGAGGGCCCTGTCAGATTACCCCGAGTTTGATCTCCAAGTCAAACACTGTTTCAGGTAGTCCTCATAATTGACACCTAGTACCTAAGATATCCATTGGCATAAGTAGCTAATTAGTTGTTCAAATTATCTCAAATGAGTCTGTCCTCCTTTGGCCATTACTGCTCATTTCCTGTGTGCTGTAAGTACCATTTGGGCTGTCAGTCTGTTGGCCGTGTTTGACCAGCTGTGCAAAATTGCTACTTACACAGCCACCTTCAAGAAATTTGAATCTTTTCACTTCACAGCAGACAAGATTTGGTATCAAAGTCCTCAAGGAGGCAATCTCCCCACCATACATGATTGTGTGTCTGAAAGGGAGGCTTTGGTATATCCCAATGTCCTGCGCCCCCTAAGAAAAAAGGCGATTTTTCTTAATTACAGTTTTTTTTAGTGAGCATAAGGTTAGCCTGCCTATTTCTGGGGTGCCATTGAATGGAAGTTTAGTTGGATTTCCACAGGAAGGCAGTAGTAGTTCTGATAGTTGCTTCATTGTCTTCTGTGTCTCTTATGGGAGGGTGCATTCCTCCATTGTCCTGTACCCCCCATCACCCTTCATTCAAGACATAGCAAAATATTTAACAGTAAGTAGTCATTCTCCTTTTCAGTACTTTGTTTTTGTTCAGCCCCTGTGCTGGGTAAATTTAGTTTACCAACCAAAAATGGCAAAATACAACAAAGACCAATTTTGGCCAATCTTAGAATATTGCTAAGTATGATCAATGCTAGTTTCAATTTGATGTCTATAGAATGGTTGATTGCTAAACTTCATTCATTTTCTTCTAGCTCCAGGCAAGAAGAGCTACAGACTATTCCAATTAGTACAAGACCATCAAGGAGAGCTAAAACTGCAGCCATGGAAAAAACAAAAATGAATCTCACCAAACTTCTTAATGAAGAAGTCAATTAAAATTTTGCACATTGTAAATGAAGTCAAAAGATGCTGTGTAATTCACTTGTTTTACTTTTTTATATCTAATTGTGTTGCAATGAAAAGATCAGTTGCTCTGATGTGTTTATAGGGAAAGTTGATTTGTCTGGAAGTATGAATAAAAATTGTACACTGGGATATTGGGCATCATCCCATTGCTGTTTGAGTCTATTGAATTCATAGTAATTTGGTTATAGACTGCTGCCAGGACATACAGAAACTAGAGGTGAAGTAGAATTTTTACACCATCTTCAAATTTTTCTTATACTTGGATTCCTGACCTTATTTGTCCTTTATGTTTTAATACAACACTTTACTACCTGCTTTAGTGAAAGATTCAGTTTGGTTTCCCATGCATTAGAATTTGTCACATGGTCACTGAGTGGGCTAGAAAGAGAGAGTTTTCCTTTGACGGTGGAGACCCAATATTTTAGCTGATTAAACATAAAACAATAAGTTGTGTGTGTCAGGACACAGATAACTGATATTAAGACTCCAGATGAAGGGAGGTTTATGACCCCTGAAACATTGGTGCAGGTTGATGAAGGGCACTAAAATGGATTAATTTCAAAATTGATACATTGTACAGTCCAATATTTTTATAGAATTCCCAGGATTGTAAACACTTGCTGATACTGGACACCCATAAGCTCTTTGTGCTGAGATGTTCCTCCAGGGAAAACCTTGGAGGGCCATGGTCTCCAACTTTTCTATGTGGAGGAAAAGTTAGTGTTAAGTGAAAATTGTATTAGCTAGATATCCTAGGAAAGGTAATAACCCAGTTGTACACATTGCTATGTGAGGAAACTGGAAAACATTCCATACCAACATCTCTAAATGGCAGTAAATTCCTTTACCATGAACCTGGAGTCTTCAAAAATGCCCTGTCAATTTTTCTATTCTACAACTGCAGAAGTACAGTATTTTATTAAATTTAGTAAGCTTGTTTTTGCATCTAACACCATGTTGGAACAGACTTTAATGCTTTTGCCAGCTAAAAATGTGGTATGTTTATCAGAATAACCTATAACATTGTATGATATATGCCAACCCACAGCTGTGTGAGCACTAGTACATTATAACATAATGGTTTGCTCTCTGTGGTTTTGGCAGACTTTGTGCTCCATAATTTATAAGATACTTCCATTGTTTCACATAAATGGAAGCTTTTGGTTTTACTCAGAATACTTCCTTGTTAAGTTCCTTATTATAGAAAACAGGGGAGGGGTAGTAGCAAGAATGCTAACTAAAAGGTTTTAAACGGTAATATGCTAATAAAGCTTTTATTAGTCAGTACCAATTTAATTTAGCTATTACCTAAACTAAACACATAAGACTGGTCTCTGGCAACAGTGGCCCAGCTGCCATAAATTAATTTTTTAAGTGCTTTGCATTGTTTCATTAATTCTCTGAGTCAATGAACTCATAAATCCTTACCCAGAGTGTAAACATTTGGCAGAATTTTCTACAAATGTGATTGTTTTCTATTCCAAACCTTCAGTATCTGGGCTTAGGAAATCCAACAGGAGCAATATACCACATCTGTATAATGCTAGAGTTTCAATGTATTGTATACCAGCCATGACATATTTAACCGTGAGCTAAAAGTTTCTCCAAGTAGTATGTTTTTGGTTTGGTGGCTTATCTATTCATAGTATAGAAATTAACATCTAGTAGAAATATTACAATATACATATAGCTCCAAAATAGGATGTTGAAAACATCTACATTACATTTCATTCAAAAAAATAATTATTGCAAGATGTGTGCTGTATTATCCCAGAAAGCCAGTATTTAGGGAAGTGTTACAGTATAAGGAGGCCACAGTACAAGTGGCCTCCTATTTGGTCAGTAAACATCTGGTCTGCACGTATACATTTTTTTTCTTTTACATATTTTAAATAGTTCTCGGTATTTTAACTTATGCAGTTTAGTTTTTTCAATTTAATTTTTTTTTTCGAAGCCACTGTGCTCTTAATTTCTTCCTCTACACACAATCTGGAAAGTGAAAAAACAAAACGGTATCTTTAAGGTGGATAGTAAGTCCCTGACACTGAACACCAGTTAAGCTGCAGATTTTTATTCCAATCATTTCTAATGACATTATTGACTAAAGTCTGAATTCACTGAGTTATCACCAAAATATTTGCAAATTCACTAATCCTTATTTATGAAGCTATGGATAGATTTGTCAAACAGACAGCTATGGAGGCATTCCCATGCATACTGTGGTGAAGTCAGTCTAACAGAAGTAGGATGCAAATTGATTTAAATTCACCCAGTGAAGTGCAGTGACATCAACCTCACCATATGTCTAACTGTCACCTTGTCACTAGGTCATGTCATTTAGCCTGTCACCATTATCAATTTTGAAGAAATTTTCACATCATTCTACATCTGAGCTCTGCCATCAACCCTCCCAATTCATCACAAGCAGGTGGATTCAGAGCACTACACCTTGTTGAATTCACCAATTGCTGGATACACAAAGCACCTATGAACAGCTCTGTAAATCTACAACTAACTTAATTGCCCAAATTAGACACATTCACCACATCTCAGAGTTTACTCAATAAGTGAACCTAGAGGAAGTGGCTATCAAATGTGAATTCATAGCTATACACCACTATTTGCCCTTTAGTCAATGCGGCTCTAAGTGTGAAACAAAGGAATTATGTAAAAGTGACTATAAATTAGAAATGCATACAGTTATATATAGAATATCCATATTGTAAAGAACATGTATTTAATAAAATTTGGATATGTCAACAAAGGGTATACACAAATTTTACTTTGCAAACATTTAAGTAGACAACACAAAATGCACAAGTCAGATTTAGTTTTTTCTTACATGTTATGTGTCAGATTTGTATGGATTGTGTTTGCATCTAGATAGTGAGGATGTTTCAACATGTAACAGTTTGTTTGCCCATTTTACAAAAGTTGGAGGTAGATATATCCCTGTCAATACAAAGTGATGTGTGGCATGGAAAATATTCAATGAAATATGATTTGTGTATAAAATGGGAAAGATCATCTTTTGTATTAAACAAAATGGCAAATATGTGGCAAGAATAGCATCCTGAGAAATTGTACCAAAACGATGTTTAAAATGTTCAGTACAAAATAGAAATGTTATGATTCACTTAAAAGTTGTGCATGTTTTAAGCATTACCAGATGCAATCTTCTCTTCGAAAGGGGCACCAGAAAATATTATGGAAGAGTGGAGTAAAACAGAAACACTACATAGCTGAGAGCTTTGCCCCTTACATATAATGACATTTTCATCTAACCCTCTTCATACAAAACAAAGAGAAACAAAATAAAATTCTCATAGTGCAATTTTCAGGCTTCCGCATAATAAGGCATATGGTCCGACTTCCATGTACTGGACAGAGAGAAGGCACTACAGATATCTTCATTCAGTAGTTCAAAATAATGTACATTATCGCTGAAAAACAAAGACAGATACGTTTTTACGAGTATGTTAGTGTGGGGAATACTTTTGTTGTAATGTTATTGAGAGAAACAATATTATGCCCAAAGAGAGATCATTGTAAACACTGATTTACTTTAATTCTGAATCTCTTTACTGTATTTTCTGCTTGCATAGGGAATGTTTTGCTTTCTCATTCTTTACGAAGCTGGCCTGCTTCAACCACATTCAAAAGGTCAATGTATCTTTTTGACCAGTTTCTAACAGGATCTACTACCGCATATGGCCTAGTATACTGTATTGGTGCCATACTCTCTGCTGACTATAGGGCTTATTAATGAAAGTCCAGTCATGTAAAGGTTCAAATTCACATTTCTTTCCATATTCAGAAAACTCTGAAATGTGGCAAGTTTGTGACCAATTCAGACTCTTCCAACAGTTGAGAATTATAAAGCTCTTTGCATTTACAGATAATTCGCATACACCTCAAGTGTCTTGAGTCTGTCAAAGTAGCAAATTCACAAGCCGTACTGTGTCGCATTTGCCAGTTTTATTTTGCCAGAGGCGAATTGAAGGCTGATAGCAGGGCTGCGACTGTCTCACAGACTATGCAAGAGACAGCTACAGATGCCATTGCTTCTTTGTTATGGTAATCCGATGTTTCGTGAATAAGGAGTAGAGAATTGATGACTATCAGAGCATATATATTTGTATTGGAAATGTTCTTAGGCATGCAGTTTAATGTGTAATTGGTTACTTAACCTACATACTAAAATTAAATTACTCATGGGGAATAATTATGTATGTTCTGCTGATAGCAACATACATGCTGATGTGGTAATGGATAGACTGTTAGCCAATTTTATTTCAAACAAATCTGCACATGTAGAAACTTGGGCTTCATTACAAAAAACAAGGTCTAACAACAAACATTCCTTATGCCAGCAGACAATCATTGTGTAGAGACCGTTTTAGATTACTGGACATTTCCTTAGATTCCACAAGAACTCCATTTTAAACTCTGGACATAAGATACAAGAATGCTACGCATGGGGCTACCTTTAATGGTGCATGAAGAAAAGGAATACTGTAGGTCAACTTCATATGTTAAGCTATCAATATTCTGAGAACAGCACATCATAAGCCTATATTTGCTCTGGTTACTTAATTAAAAACAAACAAAATTATTAATCAGGTTAAAAATATGCAAAACCTTTTTATTCACATGATTTGGTATTTGAATTGGGGTCAAAGAAAAGGTGCCATCTTCACTTGAAACTCCTCTAAATGATTTTAAGCCAGCTGATTTGAGAGGTCCTGTGGTTTAAAAAACAAAATTCAATATTACACAACATTCATTAAAAAGCAGACAAAACAGCCTATAATTAGGCAACCTAGATACAATATGTAAGCAAATGCTTTGTAAACATTTGGCATTTTAGATGTACAGTATGTACAATAGCTGCCCAATAAATTCTCTCATCTTTGCAGCATATGAACCTCAATTTCAATCCTTCCCATTTTTAGGAGATTTTAGCCAAATAAGGTAAATAGTGTGGTCTGGTTTTGATGACGGTTGTCAGTATCTATGTGGAAAACAGACAGATCATATATTTGTTCAAATTATAGACTAGGACAGTGGTCGGCAAAGTGCGGCTCACAAGCCACTTGCGGCTCTTAAGCCGCCTTGTTGTTGCTCGGAGCGCACTGCCCAAGCCCCGCCCACAACCACCGACAGCTCTTCTGATTGGCTGTCGGTGGTCATGTGGTCGGGAAAAGGCACGCCTCCCTCCTCCGGCGGCTCACAAAATAGTTGTCGCCACTGGAGGACGGAGTGAAATGGCTCCATCCCAGAAAGACTTTGCCGATCCCTGGACTAGGAGAAATATAATTCTTTGTTCTTGCAAACACCTACATAAAATCTGGATTTTTCAGTTAAAGACTTGTGTAAATATTCTTATTGAGGTTTAAAATATTTTTACAAAAGACACTCCCAGAGGATATTTTCATTACAAAATGTCATAGTGTTTCACTTTCAGTTTAACTACACATCTTTAATTTAGGTTAAGATTGTATAAGTTAACACTGTGTATGTCACCTTAAGTAAAATAAATGATAATTGTGATTATAATGCACAACTGGCAGCTAACTGCTATTAAATGGGCAGGTCTCCTAGGTCTGAAAAGATTCACACTACCCATATATTGTGTATATGCTGCTATTATCAAATGTAGGGTAGTGACTCCTGCAGCAATCCTCTGGTATGATCTATTGAAGCACAGTGCTATAAAGAGTAAACTGGAAGGAGTCATATAGAAAACATGTTCACAAACTAGTTCCAATTGGCTTATGTTTACAAAAGTACAGCTGCTTGCTATGTAGGCAAAGGCAATCCAGTACATGGGAAAGGTAAAGAAAGGGCTATTCCTGTTAGATCCACTTAACAGACTCTTTAGTAAAAGGAGCAAACTTCCTGCTTCTTTTCTGCTCTGATGCCCAACTTGAATCTCAAGTCGAGTTGGGTGGAGCTAAATGATGATTGAAATTATAGCTCCTCCAACCAGATCACTGCTAGATCATGGATTTAAGAGATCTGATTGGAAGAACTTTAATGTTAGTCATCCTTTTAGCCCCACCCAAACTGACTTGAGATTCACTACACTAAAAAAGATTCAAACACAAAAAGTGTAAAAAAATAAGTAGCGCTGAAAAATAATAAATCAAAAACATATAAAATGAAGTAATCTATGAAAAAAAAAATATTAAATGTCCAATAAACAAACTTCCAAGTCTTGTGCTGCTTCTTCTCCCAAGCATGTACCTTGAATGCCCACAAAGACCTTAATTATGATAAAAGAAAACCTACAAAAATGCACTACATAGTGCCATATCAGTATGAAACTGATCTTTGTTTGATATTTAAAATCCATATATATTTGGTGAGCATTTTGTATTATCAGTAGGGGATCATCTGGGAATTTTTTGCTGCACGTTTGAAGCACGTGGTTTTTCAAATATAGTTTTTCATCACATATATCACCTTTTGGACACTTGTTTGTTGCCCTCATTTGTTTTTTTGGGCTCTATCACTTTTTTATTGTTTCACACTGATATGGAACTATGTCAGGGGTCGGCAACCTTTTGGGCTGAGGAAGCCATATTCATGTGGCTCCCTCAACCCTTTAGAATCCAGAGCCGCTGATGTCACATAAGTGATGTCAGCGGCTCCGGATTGGCTAGCAATTCAGAAGCCGGTTACGTCAGAAGATCCTGATTGGCTAGCAACCCGGAAGCGCTAATAGAGCTTTCTCTCTGCAGTGCTTGCCGGCAGACTGTAATGAGCTTGCACCGCTCATTACAGTGAAAGAGCCAGATATGGCCATCAAAAGAGCCATATCGGGCTCAAGAGCCATAGGTTGCCGACCCTTGCACTATGTAGTGCATTTTTGTGTGCTTTTTTCTAGGTTTTCTTTTGACTTGAGATTCAAGTCGAGCATCAGAGCAGACCCTGACAGGTCCACTTTAAATTATGTCAAAAGCTAATTATTCTAATGATAAAATTATTATAAATGTTCTTGTCCAGACCCAAGAGAACCCCATTTATTAACTCTTTCTAATACATACAAACCAATCTTGGGCAGCTAAAAACTTTAAGGCAGAATGGATCAAATACCTTGTTTCATTTTATAACATTTTCAATTGTGCTTCATGTGGCTGGCAATAGCTTCTGCAAGATGGCATTGCTCATTACAGAAAATTATTTTTCATTAATGATTCACTCAATATAGTCACCTTGCATGTATCCACCAGAGATTGTTTAATGATTAGAGGTTCAAACCAGTAATTTGTCCAGGTCTCCAAGTAAAATTGATCTATATAGACTTTAGATGTAAAATTAAGCCACTGATTAAAGCAAACAACCATTTCTACTTAAATATTTACATATACTACTGTATCTTAAAGGCCACAACCATGTATAAAGTAAGACTACTTACTAATCATCAATTTACCAAGTTAAATGTCAGGTAACATTTTTTTAACTGGTCTTAATTGAATGTAAGGATAAGAATCAGCCTATACATAGTTTCCTGATGATTTAAGTTAGGAATTTAATTTACAGTGAGTGGGAATATGGTACTTGGTCTTAACAGTAGGGAATTAATTGTACACATACCTGTACTAATAAAGTGGACCCATCAGGTCCACTTAACAGACTCTTTAGGAAGCAGCTAGCATTCAGCTAACACTATAGTAAAAGAAGCCAACTCTCTGCTTCTTTTCTGCTCTGATGCCTGATTTGAATCAAAAGTCGGGTTGGGAGGGGCTAAATGATGATTGACATTATAGCTCCTTCAATTAAATCCCTGCTAGATTGTGATTTGAAAAACTAATGTCAGTCATCCTTGTAGCCCCACCCAACCCAACTTGATATTCAAGTCAGGAATCGGAAAAGAAAA
>WMED01000192.1:12539-33442 GCA_019650415.1 Pipa parva
CTGTTAGGTGGACCTGACAGGTCCACTTTAAGAAAAGACATCTCAAGTGTCTGTACTTACCTAGCTGGATTTTGGAATAATTACTTGCCACATTTTCATGAAGAGAAGTTTCCCTTTTAAATTTCTTGGCATTAGTTTCTCCACTTGTAGAGGTCTGTTTGTATCTTTTTCTTTTAGAGAGTGATACCAATGCAGGGCTATGATGAATGTCTTCTTTTCTTGAACTCCTTAAGGACATATAATTGCCCATATGCCCTTCAGAGCATTTTATTACTTTGGATGCAGTATTTATTACATTCTTGGCTGTACAGCAGTTTTGTTTAATGCCACCGTTTTCATTGGCATTAGTGAAATTTACCCGTTTTACACCACACAAGTTTTTATGTGGTTTTGTATTAGCAAAGTCATTAAGTATTTTTAGAGAGACACTGCAGTATTTTAATTGCCGTTCTTTTGCGCTTCTGTAGAGTCTGGTTTTCCTTGCAGTTTGTGAATTTTTCAATAAATTGTTAAGCCCTTTGTTTTTTGACTTTGGCTGCTGGACATGGCAATTCAGATTGTCATTATTGTTTTTCAGAAAAGTTTCTTTGGTTAGGGATAAACATTTTTCAGGGACTTTGACTCCCTGGATTTGTACCCCAGACATTGTTTTATTGGAGTCCACAATGTTTAAACATACACCAGAAGATATCTCTATTGCACCTGTGTTCCTCAGTGACCTCAGGTTTGTATGACTTAACTTACTCTGTTTAACAGCATTCACATTTTTCATAGAAATTTCTTCATCCTCCACAGCTTTAGAGGTTTCAGATTGAGCCAAGCTAGTATACCTCAATTTATGCTTGGTATAGTTGGCCAACCGAGAGTGCGATTGCTTTGCTTTTTTGTGCCTGCATTTAGTTACTTTCGTAGGATTGAGAGTATTTGCTTTTCTCAGTATTGAAAGAGAATGGGTTTCTGTTGTTTGCATAAACCAGCCAGAAATTTGGTTAGAGTCACATTTTTTCTTAAACAGTATCTGGACAGGAGTCTGTCTTTGAGGAGAATGTGCTTTTAAGCCCAGGGACACAATTTCACTGTTCTTTTCATGTAACCATGTCTCAGCCATTTTGTTAAACCTGTCATCTAATCGTTTTAATAAAGTCTCACTGGAAATAGATGTAGACCACCACTTAAGGACAGTGTCTGACTGCATATCAAAATCTACAGCTCTCTCTGGCATAATTTCAGAAGGTTTGTCTACTTTATCTGCACTTTTAAAACAAGTACTATTTTGAGAACAGACCTTATGGTAGGAGGTGCGTATAGATCGATTGTTGTTTAATTTTCTACTGTGCGCTCTATAGTGATTGAAGTATCTGGCATTAGTGTTGCGGACTAAGGCATGTCTGAAATAAAACCTACTCAAAGATGCAACTGAATTAATTACACTGAAAGATGGCAGTTTAAATCTGCCTTGCTGCACCATGGACCACTTTTTATTTTTAAGCCTTGATAATTTGCCATTTCTATTCTTTTCAATGCTAATTTTGTTGCATGTTTTTTGACTAGATTGTCTGCACTGCCATTTCTTATCTTTTTTTGCAATGATTAACCTGTGATCCAATGGCAATATTTTTTTTTCCTTGCCTTTTCTTAGACGAGAAGAAATATGATCAGTTTCTACTGGCTTCTCTCCAATTTTTATTTCTGAACATTTTCCTGTTTTCCTTGGACTTTTACGTTGTCTGGGAGTTTTAATACAAACATCTGCACAAGGCTGTGCATACTTGCATCTCCTGGTTTTCACATCATTTTGTGACATTTTTCTTTTAATAAAATGTCTTTTAAAAGTCTGGGACATCCCCATAATACCTGTATTTGCCAACTGTTTGCTTCTACTCATTAAATTAAAATTGACTGCTGTTTTGCCACTTTTACATGCACTAACTTGGCCTAATTCTTTAGATACATTGCCCTGTAAATTTGTAGGCTTTTCTGAAATTCTTCTGATTAACTTTAAGGCCTGAGGACCTATTTTGGTAGGTCTTCCTGGTTTTCTTTTTACAAACCACTCCTCTTCATAAGCTACTGTGTTTTCGCCATTCTTTTTAAAATGTGTTTTGTTTTTATATGATGGACATATGTAAGGTGCACCATGATTATGGTCTTTGGTAGAGTTTTTCTTTTGAGAAATGGCTATTTCAGAATCCACAGAACTTTTTACAAAGTTAGCAGAACTATTCTGACTGGATGGAATGTATTCAGGGCTTAATGAGTATTGTACTCCATCATCTCTGTTGACTTTGGAGACAAACATAACCTTTATTGGACTAGTATAGTGGGACAAAGGAATAGTTGTATGCATTTCATTTGCTGCTATTGTCTTTCTTTTATTTTTGGAAAATTCTGGAGCATTATCTGAATTTTGAACAACCATATTTGCAAAAGAGCTTTTTATAACACTGTTTCGTGGCTCAAGTATGAAGCTTCTCTTTTCAAAGGGTGTATTTAGTACAATACCACATAATTCAGATGTGGTTTGTTGTGCATTATAATTGTTGCTGGTTTTATATTTGTTTGACTTGTGGCTTCTTAAGATCTCACTGCCTAGATAATTAGAATCTTCCAGGCGTTCAACTACCACAAGTAGATGAGCTTTCTTTTTTGGATTAGTGGAAATTTTCCTGTTCATTCCATCATGCGTGCTATTTATAATCATACCAGAGATCTGTTTTATTGTGCATTTGCAAAATGTATTAGCACTGCTATGTGCATTACACCATTTGCCTGCCGCCTTGTTTTTTCCACATACTTGTTTGGAACATATTTTTAAGCCATTTTCAGCTGTCTGAGAACCAATATGGTGTGCATTGTTTTCTTTCATAAGAGTACATTTTTGTGCAGTGGAATTTAAGATGTCATTTGTATAATTGGAATCTTTTTTATTGTTAACATTCCTAGAATTATTTTCTAGCTTGGCATGAGGTAGTTCTTTTATATTGTCCTGTTTTTTTGTCACAGCTTGAGTATTTATAGAGTCTTCTAATGCTGAAATTGCAGTATCATGTTCAACCATAGAGTTTTCCACTTTTTTTCTATATTTTGGAGGTTGTTTTGGTTTCTTTACAGGAGAGGTCATAGTCTTCTTTCTAAAGATTTCTATTAGATTGTTAAGATCTCTTTTGATTTTTAAAGACTGGTGTCTAGACAAGGCACAGCCAGGTGAATTTAGTGCAGTCAGCAAATTCTCTTGAAATGTACGAAGCCTTGTTTGCATTATTTTATTTTGCATACTTTTCGAAGTTTGATTGACCATTTCCACTGAATGACTGTCTTTTAATTTAATATTGCTTAGAAAATATTTGAAAAAACTTCCTAATTTTAATCCAGTAATGTTTTTTCTTCCAATCCTGTAATGATTTTGAGAACTTTTTGTGGAAGTTTTTGCCAATTTTAGTTTTTCATTAACAAGATTCATTAAGTCATTTAGTACAGAAAAGCTTTCAGTAGTATTCTTCACTGGCATCCTATTTTCACATTTCTTGGCCATTATTGTGCCATGCATTTTGCTTTTTTTGTATTCATCTTCCATATTTAAAAGAGATTGTGTCTCTTTACATTCACTTTGCACAGAGCTTTCTAGAATTATGTTCTGAACAGGTCTCTCATCATATTGTGAAAATTGTTGATTTAAATGCTTCTGATACATGTTTCTCCGATTATCACAAGAGGATTCATCAGCTGACAAGTTTTTATCTCTGTGCCATTTCTTTTGATCATATAAAGAATGGTCACTTACTTTAGATAAGTTTTGATATACGTTAGAATCCAATATCACGGTTCCAAAGGCCAAACTTGGGCATGTTAATCGTAAATCTGTTAGACAAACTGACATGGATGGTAGACCGCTATATGGTTCTGTCCTTTTTAATCGGCCACGTCTAGTTAGTCTTTGTCTTCCATAGCTACAAAATACATCACCAGAATTTTCTTTCCTGCTGGACATTTCTGAATATATACGTTTTTTGTTACGGCAAAAGTCTGAGCAAAATTTTTGTTCTTCCTTCAAGAATTTCAGTATAAATGTAAACTGTTGCTGGTGATATGGGCACAATGATTTTAACACCTCACTTAAAACAGAGTTTTGTTTGAGATGCTTAGAGTTTTTACCAGATTTCAATAGGCTATTGACACTGTTGACACTGGAAAAGAAAAAAAAAATGTTTATATAACTCTTAATATTATAGCAGAGCTATAATATTGTTTTATACAGATATATAATATATAAAATAATATTTTATACAGATGAAATTTACAGCAATATATATATATATATATATATATATATATATATATATATATATATATGGGAAGTCAATAGCATAGGTGCAAAAATGTATAAGTAGATTACCAATTGATAACAACCTGAAAGTTAATTTGAACCTCCAAGTGTGAAACTAAGAATTAATAATTCTTAATACTTGATATATAAGGATATAAACTTGATTATATAAGGATATCAGAAATCTTACTAAAGTTAAATTATCAGCTACTTCCACTGTCCTATGTTAAAATGCAGGATACAGTATTCTTACAATATCGAAATCTGAGAAGAAAGTGCAGAAAAAAATTGCACTATATAGTGCCTTATCTTGGTAAACAATAAATGATAGAAAGTGAGCCAAACGATCTCCAAAAGATAGTGTATGGAAAAGTGCTGAAACAATAACACAATGTGAAACACCATCAAATCACTCAAGTGTGTCAGAATGCTCACCAGATATACCAATGACAAATCGCATATAAATCAAACTCCTCAGAACTCCCACAAAATTCAGCACGTCTCCAATAACGACAACATCTCTCCGGGGATAAGTCCAGTAAAAGGAGCAATAAGAGCAGGAATCCAGTAAAATGATTTATTAACAAAAATAGTATTTTTAAAAACAAGTAAAAACTAAGTATATTATGGATGTTCCAATACAATAATATGTGACACTCAGTATCTCATTAGATGTTTTAGCCAGGGGTGTGCTGTAAAAACAAGTGTTAATAACACATGGAAAAGTATCCAAACACAAACCACTACCCCACAGAGATAGAATAAATGTGTCTTACTCAAAAAGTCTTGTATTGGTATTGCCAACATGGTAAAAAACGCAAACAGGTACTATAACAAGCATACGGAAATGATATAAAACCGTTATGCAGTACCTGTTTGACTTGTTATGCGTAGCTCTCAACGCGTTTCGCCTCCCTACGCGGTTATTTATGGCTTCATCAGGAGAAAAAATGTTGAGACTCACACACCCCTGGCTAAAACATCGTTTGGCTCCCTTTCTATCAT
This sequence comes from Pipa parva, assembly GCA_019650415.1. Lineage (NCBI taxonomy): Eukaryota > Metazoa > Chordata > Amphibia > Anura > Pipidae > Pipa > Pipa parva. The sequence goes on from WMED01000192.1 coordinate 17,869, forward strand.
TTTATTGTTTACCAAGATAAGGCACTATAGAGTGCAATTTTTTCTGCGCTTTCTTCTCAGATTTCGATTTTCATTTTTTGGACAAAGGGTGATAGGCGTGCACCCTAGAAGAGGAGCTGCAATTCAACTGAAAAAATTGAAAACATTTTTTGGACACATCTTTTGAATTGGGACACACATTAACACTATTGAATTTGGACTGAGTTTTTCACTGCATTTTCGTAATTCATTTTTTATTGGTATATTCACTTAGCGCATCCATTCACATACAGTGTTGTTTGTTTTCACTTTATTCTTACAATATGCTGAATCTGTTTACTTTGTTAAAATAGTTTGCAGTCTGTAGGGACTTTTGCAAATGATAGCAACAAATAAGAATATTACATCATGAGGTGTTACTTTATCAAACATCAAGTGAACAACACAGAGCAGATAATAGATTTTTTTTCCAAATTCTAGATTTAATTGGTCTTGCATCAATTGAATTCTGTGTTACCTTCTCTATGACTCATATTTAGAGCATTCTCCATGTGTAAAACATTTTTTCCATACCACAGGGCTACCCAGGAAATATGTTTTTTCTCTCTGTATTGATAACCTACAGCTCTATTAAGTGTTTCATATATGTAGCATACCCTAAAAAGGACATTCAGCATTGTGCAGTAGACCTCTTTAATAGAGAGGTTGAGTGGGACATCTATGGTGAAAGCTAAACTTGGTAAAATAGAGGCATGAACAGATTAATTGCACCAAATCCCCTGCACATACTTAAAACAGGGTTCTAAGAAAAAATATTGCAATAAAATTATTTCTGCAATACAGATGAGGTCAGCCAATTATTGCATGCTCTTGAAGGTAATTATATTAATTGGAGATTGCCTGTTTCTGCATTTGCATTCTTATTAAAAGACAAAAGAGATTTTATTATGGTTTTTAAGTTATTATTTCTTGCCAATAATACAGGCAAAATTTAATAAACTTGAAAAAGGCAGATTTTGCCTTTTGAGTTTATCCCAAGAACATCTCTGCTTATTCATTTGGTAAAAATCACTTGATATTTTCTTGATTGAAAAGTTTCAGTCGGTAAATATCGATCAACGATATCAAGCAATTTTTACCAAATGAATAGCTGAGATGTTCTCGGGAAAAACTGGAAAAGGCAAAAAGACCTTTTTTGTGTTTATTAAATTTTGTCCTTTAAAAGGGCGAAATTTAATAAAAATCGAAAACATCGATATCAGCCAATTTTTTGCCGATATCGCAATATTGATGTTACTGATATCGGCCAATTTTTACCAATATCGATATTGCTGGTATCGAAATATGAGGCGATTGTCAATATCGATATCGAGTTTACAGTGACATTATGGATTTTTCCATAGAAATGAACAAAATTAAAAATTTGGAACGAATTTCCATATCACAATATTATGAAAAATCGTCTGATATCAATATTTTCAACTTTATTAAATTTCGCCCTAAAATGACAGACATTTTATTTCTGGTGACAAAATACAGGAATGCTGTGTCCTATTGCTTTCAACGGTAACTGTATCCAGTAAATTAGCATACAGACCAAACACATTTAGACTTTTATAAATATCCCTCATAAAGTTCACATAATATTAGAATTCCTGGTTTAAAAAATATTCATGCACCCAAAAAAATGTAATGCCTCTCTGCCTACAGCTCTAAACAGTAGCATTATGAAACAATATTAGGCAGTATAGACTAGACATTATGAATAAAACCATCTATCATCCCCATCCTGGGCATAAAAGGCATTATGGAGTTGTCTGTCTATATATGAAATTAATATTATTTTCATGTGCAAAGCATGGAAGTTCATATTCAGTCAACACAGACAAATGGTAATTGTTGTTATACTAACACATAAATAAATTAAAGTAGATTATATGCAGTTAATAAAAGTAATGTATCAAGGAGGCTGAGACAACAATAAGGTCACCAAAAAGGATGATTAAGATTCTTGCATTGTCAGAGTTGCTTATGATCAAGTTAAATTAGATGTACACAGTTCTATACCATAAACTTAGCTTTTCAGACTAAATAATGAGATATCCCCTTGTTTATAGATTAACATTTAAAGGAAATTGAATAATCATATTCTATTCCGTTCACATGCCGGAAAATAACAAGTGATTTTAGTAAGATCAGTTAATGATAAATTATACAAACTGGTGTTGGATTTCAAATATGTGGGACTTTTCTTGCTGATTGAAACAAAGGTTCTTGTTACTTTCCCAGTTGCTTTATTCAAGTTATCATTAAAAGTATACAATAGCATTCTGCCATTTATATTATAATTTGGTCACAGTTTTAATTCACAAGACTATAGAAAAAAAAAAATCACATATTCTCTTTCTGTTTTAAAACTCTGGTAAGTGTAGTTTGTATGCTTTAGTGACAATATCAAACTGTAGATAATACACCCAAATATCGAGTAGTGCATTTAAAATCAGTCTGAAAAAGGCAATAACTGACAAAATTAATTTACTTTTACATTTTTGGGGTATTTTATGAACCTACATTAAATAAAGTGTCATTGAATACAATGGGAGTGGGCTGGTGTCTGTTTACCCAATAGCTCAATCAATTGCTGAAAACGGCTAAGAGAACAAACTTAAAGCAAGAAAAACAAAGATTTTTTTTATTATTATTATTATTATTATTATTATTATTATTATTATTATTAAACATGCCAAGAAGGAAAGACGGAAATGGTAATGAAAATGGAGTTTTTATTTTCTGGAATTACTGGTCCATATAATACAAAACTAATTGCCCTTTTGTACATACATATTCTCAACTGTAATAAGGGAAACGTAGACATTACAGTTATGAGGCTAATATCAGCTTTTTAAGAAAAGAAAGCTGCAGGGTAGGTTTATTTTGTACTAGGTCTGCCAGCTCCACTCAATTTTTAAGTTTTACTTCTCCTATGAAGCCTATTTGCCAGTTGATTTGTAATTATCTCTGACACTTCATAATAGGCTTCCACAGATGGAACCCAATGGAACTCCTATAATGCTTTTGTTCTTGGCTTTGGTGGCATTATAAAAACATACACACCTCTTCATTTAAGGTTTGGTTCTCACTAGGAGGTTGAACATGTGGTTTCCCCCAACAACGTGGCTTATTCATTAAAGGCTGAATTGTTGCATAAAGGTGTGACTTCACATTTATTCGCCACTTCCTCATAATTGGGTATTTCGAAAACTTTGCAATGCCGTGAACTTGAGACTAATTCGGACACTTACAACAGTTGTTGACTGATTGAGCACTTTGCATGACTTCATTTGTTCGTGCACAGGTAATTCAACTATTCATCAAGCATCGAGTCTGTCACAGTAGTGAATCCAACAAGGCACATTGTGTTGCATTTACCAGTTTTACTTTGCAGATTGAAGAACCAAATCAGAGGGCTGATGGCAGGGCTCTTGCTGTCTGACTATGCCACACTACAGAAGAGATGGCTATTGTCACAGTCAAAACTATGCTATGGGAATCCCGTTTAATGAATAAGGAGTAGAGAATTGGGGGGGAATTCAGGATAGTCCGAAGTGAGGTGCAGAGTGTTCGCCTCACTTCGGACTATCCTTATTCCCCCCTTGGAGCATAGCAACCCAAATTGATGAAAATTAACTTTGATGAATAAGCCCCAAGTGTATTTTGGCCCACACTCTTCAAAACAAAGCAGTAAGAAAGTAAGCCTCCTGGATGCCAACTATAACAAAATGCAACATTCTGCTAGTGACACTAGAATTTTTCTGGAATTACTGGTCCATATAATACAAAATTAATTGCCCTTTTGTACATACATATTCTCAATCATTTTTGTACCACCAGCTTGTCTCCATTTCATTTTTGAAAATATTTTTCTTCAAAATAGGAAAGAAAACACTGCCAGGCTTCTCATAGCTTTGTCTTTTTAAAGGTAAACATTCTCAAACCTGAGCTAATTATGACATAGTATATTCTATTAACAATACATGATAAACTGTGTAGGAAGTGAAAAATCTCCCATCCCCCCCCTAACTAAAATAGAGTGTCTGGATATTACAGGAAGCATTAAGCATCATTAATAGTCAATTTGAACCACATGCTTCAGTGGTATATAATTTCACAGAGAGGACATTAGAGTCCAGTATAACCAAAGGCAGCACTTTACCCTGGTTGCAAATAAACGTCAGAAAGCTTTGCTATACAGCGACAATAGGATATTTTTATACACCTTGAGGAGGCCATTAACTTTGTTCAGTATATTTACATTTTCTAATGAGTAGTAAGCAGGATCATTATTTATGTTCACAGCACCACCAAACACGTTTACCAATTTCAAGATCATGGCATGGTCATCCATTAGGCTTTTAATTGAGTCAATCAACAGTAGTTATAGTAGATGATTTACATTTCATTTGTCAGCATCAGAAATATGAAAAAAACATACTGTAACTATTAACTACTCTTCTTTTTCCTGTACTTATTTACAGGATTAAACTTGTTTAAACAGCCCGGGAGGGCTTAGGAAAACTATGCTGTCAGAATTACTTGCAAAACATTTTTGTTTTCACAATCTTCAATTACTTCAGCAGAACCTACCAGTGGGTGTGGAAATTCACCATTTGGTTATTTCTACCATTTAGGCATTCAACGTGTGTGTGTGTATGGTGGGACAAAAAGTTCAGCACAGCTTTCAATCAATGCCCTTTACATCTTTTCTTTGCACATGAAGTAATCCTGATTGCTCTGAATCAGTATTCGCTGAATACCACTGGCATCATTTCATTGTTAAAAGAAGGGAGTTGGGTTTATCAATTATATCTGATTCAAGTCCTAGGATATGTACAAAATACATGAAAGAAATTATTTTATGTAGATGCAGCTCGGCTGCAAAACCAAGCCAGCTACAGTAAATTTTGCAGAACCCCTGCAAAAATCCCTCTGATACAGGTAAGCTAACGCCTGAATTACAGTCTCAAATTTCCAACTGTCTCTTGGCAATCTTCTCGTGGATGGCCAAGCGCCAGCTCAAATTAAATCTTGCTAAAACGGAATGGATTATCTTCTCACTCAAACCTGGTCCTGTTCCTACCTTTTCCATTCAAGTGTGGTGCAATTATCAACCCTGTAACCTCTGTTCATTGTCTTGGAATGACTTTTGACTCTGCTCTTTCCTTCTCTAATCACATCTCTTCCATTGGTAAATCCTGTCGATTTTTTCTTCACAACATTGCCAAGATCCACCCCTTTTTCTCTCGCTCCATTCCTAATACAGTCATGCATGCTCTAGTACTGTCCCACTTTGACTATTGCAATGTTCTTCTATCTGGCCTTCCAGTTTCCTACCTTTCCCTGCTCCAGTCTATTCTAAATTCTGCTGCCAGAATTCTCTCTCCGGAGAGGGGACACCCCTTCTCCCAATCACTCTCTGCTCCCTGGCTTCCCCTAAGTAAAGTAATCATTTACAGTCTTCCCCTTTTGACATTTTAGGCACTTCACTCTGTTGCCCCACCCAACATTTCCTCAATCGTATGTATGTACATTCCTCTCAAAGTAACCAGCTTTGCGTACCACGTACTAACACTGCCCTTTCTCGTCTTAAACCATTTTCTCTCTCTGCCCCCCACCTCTGGAATTATTTACCCTTTTGTCTTCTTCAGGAACATTCCCTCTCCACATTCAAAACCAAATAGAAGTCCTATCTTTCGGAGAACTAGCACTGATCCTCATCATTAATTTTATGTATATATTTTATCTTTACTGATTCATGTTTAATATCTGTATTTATTGGTCTATTTATTTGTATTTACTTACCTATGTCTCAACGCATTCTACAGCTCTTATTGTCCTATCTGTGTAAGTCTTCCTCCCACTTAGATTGTAAGCTCTACAGGGTAGGGAACTCCAACCTCATGTCAACCACAAGCTAGCACTTAAAGTGAAGTATCCTTATGATAGTTTACTTGTATTGTTCAATGCACCTTTCCCATGTCTTTATTGTACTTGTATTGCTGAATTGTACAGCATTGTGTAAATTTGTGGTGCTTTCTAAATAAAATTATACATACATACAGCAAATCCATATTGAATGTAACACTTTCTTATGGTCAAGGTTATGGTCTATTGCAGTGGTCGGCAAAGTGCGGCTCGCGAGCCACATGCAGCTCTTTAGCCGCCTTGTTGTGGCTCGGGCCGCACTGCCGAAGCTACGCCCAAGCCCCGCCCATGACGGCTCTTCTGATTGGCTGTCGGTGGTCATAGGGTCGGGAGAGGGCACGCCTCCCTCCTCCTGCGGCTCAAAAGATGGTTATCGCCGCCGGAGGAGGAGGAGGGAGTGAAATGGCTCCCTCCTGAAAAAAGTTTGCTGACCCCTGGTCTATTGCTCCTGGGATAGTATTCGGCCCCTGCTCAATATACAGTAGGTCACGTGTATGAGAACTTATTTGGATGCGGTTTCATTTGCATTAATCTATATCAGTCCTTATTGCAAATTTACTGGGCAAAGACAGAAGTGCAGCTTCAAATAATAAAACATCCCACTTTACAGTTACTTTCTTCAAACTTTAACCAGTCTCTCTCAGCACTGTATTGTAGCAGATACTGAATTTAGTTAAAGGGGTTGTTCACCTGAATTCATTTTTAGTATTATAAGAATTTGAATAATTTTTTTTAATGTTTTCTCATTTTGCAATGGCACCTAGGTTTGATTTGTTTTGAAGTTTTCTTTTCAAACCCTGTACAATCAAACCTTCAAACCTCTACTTAATCCAGCATCTGATTGCTGCTTTAATGGACCCTACCAAATAGAAGTAAATTCAAATCTAAAAAGAACCAATACATAAACAAGAAAAACATTCTGAACTAAAAGTGAAATAATTCAAACATTGCATTAAATAAAAAATGAAAACCAACTACCAACAGTTAAAATATCTACAGCATACTAATAATTTAATTTTTTATTGAGCATTGTCTTCCTCAACCAAATAACACAATGACAATGGTTAATGGAACACAGTATAAACATTAATAAAAAAAAAAAAAAAAAAAAAAAAAATGATAACTGAACAATCTTGCCTTGGAGAGTGTCTGGCATTGTGCAGGATGCATTAGCCAATTTTAACCCAGGATTTCCTACCTTGTGTTGTGCTAAGGAATCAGTGTAGGATTCTAATTTGGAATTTAGCAGCATGCAGTCCATTGGGCTTAGTCTGAGGCTGGTAATTATTAGCACATGTTCAGCCTATCCTGCAATCCTCAGACCTATAAAATACCAGCCACCTTACCTTGACAAAGTTGCAGATCTTGCATAAGCCCTCAGTGTGGAACAAATAAGTTGTACCTTGTAAGAATGGTATCTACTAGGTGATTAGCGTAGGCTTACAATGTTCTCTTAGCACCTTCTGTTATATTGGGACTGAGACACTAATAGGAGTTCATAAAACGGTAGCTTTCAAAGAGTGTGGTGGATATCCTGCCTTCAGTTGAGACTACCAGGTATCTAGTCTAAGGCTTTCACTGAAAACTTGCTGCCTGACAATATTCCTATTTGGATTCTACACCTTGTATATTTTCTTTCTGAAGATTGCCACTCATTGTGTGACTATTCCTGTTCATCTGTAAGTGATGTATTAACTTAATTTTAAAAAAAGTTTAAAAAAATCAGACATAGAATGTTCAACATTACTGGTACCTTGAACGTTAAGTACTCAATATAAAATCTCTCTTGAAACTGTGAAACAGCCTGAGAGTAAATTAAATTACATGTTTCAAGCAGAAAAGCACAACACACAAAAAGATCATAAAAAAAAATTTGAATGCTGGCTTTGATTTTTATTTAAAAAGAAAAAGTTATAGTTCCTGCTGAAAGAGCAGTCTCTCTGAGCAGACCAAAAATGTTACTTTCATCAATAAAAAGCAATATAAAGAGTACAAGACTACCTGCAAAGAGCCTGTTTGAAATGTTATAAAGAAAACTGCGCCTTATGCAAAATTTGGTTTAAGATGTAGAAAACAAGTAATGTACAACATATTAAGAATTTCAGTCTTTCAGTCTTGGCAAGAGCAATAGTTTAAACTTGTAGTGTGCAGTGTACACCAAGCAAAAAAAAAAAAAAAAAAATTTTACCAATATTTCCAAAGTTTCCAAACTGCAATTCTTCTGAAAAATTATTCTTTTTTGTTATGCAGGTCAAGGCAAAATTTATTACACTCGGAAAAGCTTGTTTTTGATTTTCAGAGTATAATAATTGTGAGAACACCCTGATGTTTCTTGCTGTAAATATCACAAGATTTGCTTTGATCGATACTTGTCGTGAGAAACTTTTTTTTTTATTGAATTTATCAATGGAAAGGGTAGCCATACTATGTAGCTACCTTTCCAGGGATATATTCAATAGAAAAAGTTTCTTACGGCAAGTATCAATTAAAGCAAATCTTACGATGCTTACCGCGAGAAACTTCAGGGTGTTCTCACAATTATCAAGCTTTTCCCTGTTTAATAAATTTCCAGGATTTAGTTAAACAAAACAACTTTGCTATCTCTGTGACTGTAGACATTTTAGAGCAATATGTGCTCCCAAGTTTAAGAAAACTAGGTTTGGGTTGAACAAAAAATTTTTTGAAGGACACATTGCTGCTCTCTCTTCTAACAGTTTTTCTAGGAGTTTTTTTCCTCAATTAGTGTGTCTTATCACTGACTTCAGTAAATATCATTTTGAAAGAAAAATAAAAAACTACTAGTAGTCAGTATATGGTATTAAATTATTATGATGAAAAAAAGTTACATATCAAATGTATTTCTGACAAGGGTGTCAATAATATTGACCACAATTGTGAACCAATGGGGATGCTTGATGCCATTTTCATAATAAATTTTGCAGTTTTTTATAGTTTGTGGCAGAAAAACCCAGGCAGGTGTGGGGAGAACATACAAACTCCATGCAGATGAAGTCCAGGGTGGAACTGAACCCACAACCCAGCACCTAGAAGTGCTAACCACTGAGCCACCACACTGCACCTGTTTTGATATATGAGTGAGTAGGTGCACACGTCTGAAGGCAATATAAGATTTTACAACTATCAAAATATTAGAAAAGGGAACTAAAAATAATTCACAAGTGGGACACAAATGTTATTAAGGTTATAAAGTAAGCTATACAAGCTTGAAGAAGCTGTGATTGTCTCCCTTTGAGGGGACATATTTATTATATGCAAATTTTTATAAACCAATTACAAGTATTAAACGTTTCTTCCTTATAACTAACTCAAAGAAAGTAAGGTTCACCACCAGCATAGAAAGGGATTCTTTACTGTTCAGGTCTATAGAATTCCCCCCCCCCCTACCAAAGAAGGCAATAGGACAGATTTTTCAGTTGGCAGTTTTCTTTGTGTGGTCTTTGCTGGTGCCAATTGAGAGATTTGGGGCTTGGTCCCTTACAACTCTGCAAAATGAAAGTAAACTGATCACAGTTCCTAGATAGCAGTGAAAGGAAGGCAAATGGAGTGTTTATTGAAGGGTGAAAATGGAAACCATTTTTGCAATGAAAATTACATTGCCTGAGAAAACAGGAGATATCTTGGCTGGTGGTTGTTTAATTTTCAGTATGATTTTCACTAGAAAGCCCATTTAATGAAAGTGGCCACAAACTGAAACTAAATCAAGCAAAACAAAAAGACATAATAAACCAAGGAGGAAACTACTTGCTTTTCATTAACAAGCCTTGATGAGCAGTGTAAGGCCCACTCAACAGTTAAATTTCCTTTAAGGGAAAATGTTATGTGGTGTGTTAATTTATTAATTGTAAGATTTAAAAAAAAAATTGTAACCCAAAATGTTATTCTATGTAAAATGCAATAACCAAAACCATCTGAGTACATTATAGAGGTTGCATAATTGTAACCAAAATATCCTTAAAAAAAAAAACAAGCAGTTGGTAGTCTGTGGAATAGTAGTGCTATCAAATAAAAGTAAACCATTTATGTTTGTAAAATGTCTTTGACATGGTAGTGAAGTGCTTTACCACAAATTACAAATAGAAAATTCATTAACCAAACAATTTACGCCGTACGACCAGGTTTAACTTTATAACACAAAGAAACAGAAATACAGTACATTTACACAATTATGATACATGAAATTCATTAGAAAATATTGTAATAAATAATGATTTATAGTGCAATTGATTTATGCATAAATAGAATTCACTGCCTAAAAACGGTTTATTAAACAAATTAAAAATCAAGGCAGCCACATACCAAATTACTGTAAAATGGAATATGTCAGTGTTCATGTTGCAATAAAAATAAATTACACAAACTGGAATTATATGAGCGACAACAAACCATCACTTAGTAAGTTAATATACAAGGCAATATAAAATCGTTAACTACAAGAAATGGTTTAAATTATTTTACCAATCATGCCTTAAAAACAGAGGCAGTTTTTTTTTTTGCTTTTTCTTTTTCAATAAAAATTTATTTTTTTTTTGAAAAACATTCAAATAAGCGGAAAACCTGAAAGAATTGTTTTTCTTTATATACTTGTTCTGTAATTGTGAAAGTTGAGAAATGATGACTTACAAATCATTTAAGACATTTCAGCTTCACTAAAAACGCTTTTTATCTACATATGGATGACTGAAAACAGACAAAATATTAGTTGTATGAAGGTTTGCCACTGGATTGTTAAATAAATATATGTATAAAACATAAATAAATAGTTCAAAGCTGCAGATGTATAAAAGTAGTGAAGGCTGTTACTAGACTGTCCCTGATAATAGAATACTTAAAGATGAGGATTTCTAATAACTGCTTTTAAAAATCTGTTTGCCTTAACTATATACAATCCATATGAAAGCTAGCTTCATAACACCTGAACTGAATGTTCTGCACATTACCGAGTGAACAAGTCACAAAAAAAAAAAAAAAATTATAATCTCAATACCTCTTAACTAAAAAAGGTATCCAAAATAGTTTACTCATTACCAGTAGAAAATGTTCTAACCAAAGATAAATCTTTACAAACTAAAATCATAGAAGATACAACTGCATACAAGCAAGAAAAACATGATTAGTATGAACAAGCAATTTTAGAGCAAATGCATTAATCCCCTAACCAAAATGATACATTTATTTAAAAATTCATTTTAAATACAGACATAAGTAAAACAGTGTAATGCCTTTAAAAATACCAGGTAGATATTATTTAGAAAAAAGAGGTCTGTTATATGGGGAACATAAATTAAAATATAGTGATTCATGGTCTTTTTTTTTTTTTTTCTTCTTGTCATTAAATATTTAAAGTTAAATTCATTTCAGGACCTTAACAAAAATTTGATAACTAGGAAAAAAAATATATATAAAATTACATTACTACAGAGAAAAGGAGATAATGTGCTGAAATGAGTTCTGTAATACTACAGCAGCAAATGCATACCAGTTACTATGAGGTTTATCAATAGGAGTGTGACAACAATGGAAAAAATATATATTAAAAGGTAATTAACCCAAACTTTAAATCAGTTATACAAGCCTTAAGCTTATTTTGTGCACATTAGGAACATGCTTTACCTGCATTCCAATATTCTCTTCATATTTTAAATTATAATTAAAAAAGTCTTTAATAAAGTATTTAATAAAGTTACACTTAATGCTTTATAGTTTATTTTAAAAGGACACATTGCTGCTACCTTTTCTAACAATTTTTTAAGGAGTTTTTTTTCCCTCTATTAGTGTGTCTTATCACTGACTTCAGTAAATAAGATTAAAACCATCCCTATAAATGCATTTTCAATGTTGCAGAAAAATGTATTATACTCTTGCTTACAACACATGCTTTTATCGGTGGATGGTCTAAAGTAGTATCTATTTGCATTTTAATACCATACTCATCCACGACATTACTGTATGTATGTTTTGCACACATTTCTGCCAATTAGTTAGTATAATAAAAAATATTTCTAAACTGTAAATTTTGAGGAGTGGAGATTTCATTTGAATAAAACATAGATATAATATGCATTTCAAACTGAACTATTAACCCAAAGCCCTGAATAATCTTAATTAGTTCATCTATTTAGCAAAAGGTATGCTCAATACAAAGTATCAGAATTAAGTGTGCAACAAAATAATTCTGTCCACAGTGAAAACCCTGAATTAACTATTTAAAAGGCATGTATGTGTTTCATGTATAACTTATGTAGTTTTTTTTTTTTTTTTAGCAGATTATGTTTGGTCACACCCAGTTGTGTGTACAGTAATTGTGTGCACAAATATGCACAAAAATGAATTCACAATAAATCTATATTAGCTTGCTGCTATTTCTGGAGTTGCCAGTCCCTGAATTTGCAACATTAAACAAATCTGCATCCACTAAGCGAAGCTTTTTCTTAGGTGGATTCTTCAGTGTTCCAGACCTTTCTTTCACCTTGTATTCCAAGGTGCTGTGAGGTACTCCATATATTCCTTGTGCTTTGGAAACGCTCATTTTTCCACTTAATACCATAGCAATAGCCTCTTCCATAATTTCATGATCATACTGTCTGTATCGACCACGTTTTTTCCTAGGCTGTTTATCTTTCCTATCGTCATCGGGGTTATCAGATGTCACCTCGCCTGCTCCATTCTTTGAATTAAGAGACAAAGGAGAAATATCTCCATGCAGACTATAAGTGTCAACACTTGAGCGGGTTATACTTCCAGAACATTCAAATTTGTTTTGCTTAGGGAGGATATTTTTAAGTTTCTGAAGAGAAGAACCTTCTAAAATGGTGGAGGCTTTTGAAACTTGGTACATAACATCCAGAAGACCAGTACAGTCTGGTTGTTGTTTGGGCACAGAATTTACCCGTACCTGAGGAATTTTTAACTGTACAGTAGGATTTGAAGACTCATAATTCAAGCCTTCTTTTTTTTCTTTGAACTGAGCAACCATTCTCTGTAGGGTTAACTGATGGAGGTAACTGGAAGCTGTTGGTAGTTTCAGTTCCGAGGTTTCAAGTAGACTGAGTTTACTTTTTTCTGTATGTTCTGCCTGAGCCTTAGCCCACAAGGCTACTTTCTGTAAGACTGCACATGTTTCTATATTGTTTTTATAGAAGGAGCCATCAGAATTCTGAGCTGTATTTTTTAAATATGCAGGTTTGCCTGCAGGTAAGGCTTTTAAGTGAAAAAGTAAAGTTTTCTGAGGTATGCCATAAAGTATGGCAGCTTTATTAATGTCCAGCGTGCCCAACTGAATATCTTTCAATGCTTTTGAGAGCAGGCCTTCTGCAAATTCAGCACTTCTTTCCAGATAATCTGGTCTGTCTTTCAACGGTCTCCTGGATGAATGGAATGAAACGATGGTCAACGGATGCATAAGATGTGCACACAGGTATGGTAGGGGTGGTCCACTCCTTTATTAAAATTTCTTGCTTAGGTAACATCACGGATTCTGACAATGTTTTTATTCAATGTCGATAGTTAGAAGTTTAGAAATCGTTACAGTTCTAGTTGTACACTGTCATACAGTGGCTTCAATAGCAACCCAGGCAAACAAAAAAAAGAAATCAAACTTGAAAGTCTGCTATTTACAAGACTTTTTCTTTCTTTAATTCCTTTGACAGTTGCTTGCAGAGCAAAGCTGTTATTTTAGCTAATGAAATTAGTATGCACTTAAGATTAAACTTTTGTTAGTAGAAAAGTGACGTTACCGCTAAACAAGTAATAAAAGAGTAAACCTCCTTTAATAAGATTTGCAGCAATAACACACACATATACAACATTCAGTGGCATCAAACTTAAAAACAAAGACAAAAATTAACAATTTGCCCTTTAGAAAATGTCAAATACAACAGTTTACTTAGACTGAATCTTTTATTATACTGTTATCACTAAAATACAACTAGGGACAAAAGCAGTCACCAGAATAACCGCCATTAAAACTAGACAAGGCAGTTACACAGCTACAATAATAATATAACACTATGAAAATTACAATAATAGTTCACTGCTAACATTGCCGTTTCACAAATATGCCCTGTATTATTTACAAAGTACTAAAATGACTTATAAAATTAAGAAGAGACTACTTTCTAATAAAAATGTGAAAAGAAGGATGTAAGGATGTACTGTTTTAAAAGCCTATATACGTTCAAAAATGGGTCCAAATTAACAAGTGAATTGTATTTAAGTATTTACGTGCTGTCAAATCAAAAACATTTTACTGGGCAAAATGGTGGTTACTTAATTACATTACTTCACCACAAAAAAAAAAAAAAAAAAAAAAATTAAAAATGCAAGCAGAAACATGTTTAGCTTGTATAAATGTAAAAACAAAAAATCCTTACCCAATCTTAGAATTTCCATTTTTCAGGTTCCTTTTTAATGACAGATCCAACACTTCTTCGCCTTTAAACAAAAGTAAATTAAGGATTTAGGCAATAACATTATTGTTTTAGGAGTAAAAAAAATGCAAATATATATTTATTTAACTTCTTTAATGTTCATAAACTTGCAGTTATCAAAGGAGTTTTCAGTATGTTTAACATTTCACATCAATTTTTTTAAAATTATGTAACAGCTATATAAATTTAAGATAATAGCGCACATCTCTACTTATTTAGATGATCATTATGGAACTTTAATATGGTTTTTAGAAGCAGACATCATAAAAATAATAATCTTAAAACTGTTTAATGTCAACATAATGGTATAACAATTTTGGATATGCATTGGGAGTCCATGATTTCTTTACTAAGCAAGGACAGAAAGAGATGCAACATAGTTTAGAAATGATTGCCTAATAAAACATGATTGCTCTGCAGGCTAGGCAAACTGCACTACACAGCCATACATACAAGTCTTGGTGTTAATATCAAATAGGAGCTAATATCAGCAGGGGAGGTTTTCATTATATGGATCAAAAATGTAGAGCAATAACCATTTAGGAGAAAAAGGTTTACTTAAAGTAGTTTTCATGCAGGCTTATATTGAGTAATTTTGGGGACATGTTTGATGGTCTTAAAAATAAATGAAAGTAAATAAGAATATGTGTGGGTTAAGAATTGTTTAATTGATTAGAACATTGCCAGGATATAAATATAGCATATTCCGATTGGATACCATTAGCAAATGGAGTACCCTAGGGATCAGTGCTAGGTCTATTTAATGTTAAGATTTTAAATTATCACATTAATAGAGAAATACTCTACTACAGTGATTTTCAACCAGGGTTCTGCAAGGACAACCCAGGGGTTCCGCGACACACTGGTTGATCGGCATCATTACCCGGCTCATCAGAGAGATTGCATCTCTCTGATGAGCCGGGTAATGATGATTGCATCCTTGCGATCTCTCTCTCTGATGAGCCGGGTAATGATGAGGTCTCTGTCCCTGCTAACAGTGATCGCTGTCAGATCACTGTTAGCGGGGACAGAGACCGTATTATTAGCAATCAGCATCATTACCTGGCTTATGATGCAGATTGCTAATGATAAGGTCTCTGTCCCTGCTAACAGTGATCACTGTCAGGGGCGGTTCTGGCCCTATGGGCGCCCTGCCTGAATCGCCC
>WMED01000193.1:0-41068 GCA_019650415.1 Pipa parva
CCCTTTGTGTCTCTGTGGGTTAAGGCAGCCATAGAAACAAAAAGAAGGGGTCACTGGGACCCCTATACCCCCATCCTCCCCCAGCACTAGACAGGGTGGGGGATTGTTACCTGTAGGAGTGGCTCTTCTTCCCCTACCCCCATATCCCTGTGGGGTAGGGGGGACATAAATAATACTAGTAGGGGTCCCTGGGACCCCTATATCCCCTACTCCCACCAACCTGCAGGGGTAGGGGGATTGCTACCAGGAGGAGGTCCCACTGGACCCCCTCCCCTTCCCCCTACCCCATTGACCAATTGGGGTAGGGGGCATAAACATTAATCAAGGGAATCAGGACTGACCCCCACACCCCCACCCCTTTACCCAAGGGGGGGCAGGGGTCCCTCACCTGGATGGGATCAATTGCTGACCCCTTCCAATGGCCCCCAATCCCATCAATGCTATGGGGATGGGGGCCCTAACCTAATTATGTCCCTACCTAAGTCCCTCACCCCCTACCTAACCATGGGGTGAGGGACTGAAGTGGACCCGCACCCCCTAACTAGTGGGGTGCTGGTAGTTACACAACCTGTAAAAAAGATCATAAAAAAAAATCAATAAATGTTAATAAACATTTAATAAAAATATATTGTCAATAAAAGAGCTTTGTAATCACTCACCGAATCCGTATGGGCCAAGTTGTCTGCGATGCCCTGGATCCTCAGCTTGATCTGCATAATCCAAGTGAATCTTATGGTCTTGATCCACAGCCTCCACCGGTGCCCACCGCCTACTGCCACAAAAAATATAAACCATGCAGCTCCATCCTCTTCACCGTCCTGTCTGGCACTGTGGCTCTTCACCAACTCCTCAGCTATTTATAGGGTTCCTCGGGAACCTATTTGTAGCTGAGGAGTGGACCTGTGAGGGAACTGCAGGATTTTTCTTCTTTACATACCCTATTCCTGTTGCTGATTGGCTGCTTGCATCTCAGAAATTAACTAAATAGGAAAAGGCTTGGGGTATGAAAGGTTCCTCTCAGGCAAGAGGAATAAAATAACAATGGGGGATGTTTGTTTTTTTTTCATCATGTTTTGTCATTGAAAAATAGTTGCATTAAGTTTTCATATTCATTCCATGGCAGGCAATTCCTAGCTCAGCACCTGGTCAGCACATTTTTTTAAGCCTTTTAAGTGCAATGTCACCAGAATAGTAACAGGAAGCTTCTACCAGAATAGTAACAGGAAGCTTCTACCAGAATAGTAACAGGAAGCTTCTACCAGAATAGTAACAGGAAGCTTCTACCAGAATAGTAACAGGAAGCTTCTACCAGAATAGTAACAGGAAGCTTCTACTCTGAGGCATTGTCACTTCAACACATAATCAACACTTACATTGTTGTTAAATTCAGTATGAATCCTGAATGTGTAAGTATGGTGAATTATCACAAATTAAAGTATCTACAGGACAACTCACACTGTAATAATTATGCCCCTTAGACAGATGTATTTGCCTTAATTTCCAAAGTATTGATAACAGCCATATTTTTAGCCTTGGAGAATAATTAGTGACATTCTCCACAACCAGAGAATTTGCAGGGCCACAGTGATTTTTTATCTATGTTGCAGTTTTTCTCTGTATTGCAAAGAAAGAAATAAGCAAATTTAATGAAAAAACAAACAAACAATTGAATAGAATTTAAAATAGTTACTCCTCAAAATTGTCAACATATTTATAGTATAATTTTAAGGACACAGATGCCACAAGTATCAGAAAAAAGTTCATCAATGTATTTGCTAATAAATCCTCCGTGTCTAGAGGAGTAGACTGTATGGGCACTGAGTGGGTTACATTTTGATTGTAAATGAATATTAGAAATAATGAAAAGATACAGTTTGCAGGTATTTAAAAGGTCCTGATTAGCCAACAGCAGGAAATCTTTTTGATGTGAACCTTCTCAGCAGCACTTATCTTGAGTGAAATTGTAAATAGCTCTGCTAATTTTTATCTTATATAATTTTTAATCAGCCCCCTGGAATTAATCTTCTCTTCTAGAAGAAACTGGTTACATCATGAGTAATGACTGTTCGCTGCAGTTGCAAAAAAGAAAAAATCAAACTTGCAGAAACTATTGTTACTTCCTTTTACCGCCCAATCAGGTTTTCAAGAATATTGATAGTAGAGGTTTATTTATACAATTTACTAAATGGGGCCAAACTTTAATCCTATTTTGGTGAATTTTTAATACTGCATACATGTTAAACTAAACCCTTTGTAGTCCTGTTATTTCCAATCTTGACTGAAGGATATCATTTGATATCTGAATGTGCTCAGGATTTATGCAACCAGACTTTCCTCTATAATTAACATTATGAGGCCCTGCAAAAAGTACCTGTTACCTAGATCATCAGTCAGTGACATGTGGGGCTCATATAACTGAAGGATTTCTGACCATTAGCCTGCTGTTGTTAGGGCAGTCATGCCACTGTAAAGTAGATTTGGATCTTATCACTATTGTACTTTCAGGTCTGAACCTTAATTAGGTAAGTAGCTTCTAACCAATTGACAATGGGTTGCTTGCCAGCACAATATTACCAATTTACTGTCAATGCAATACAATAACTACTGTAAAGGTCAAATATATGGAAAAATATTTTTTTTGTAGTTTCTATTTTCTAACAAAATCTTTGTCACTACAATGATTAGTAGCCAAGGTACTTTGTAATACGAGCATTCGGAAGCAAAACAAGTTAAATAATATAGGAAAAATTAAATGTGTGGAATGTGCTAAATAGCCAGGTTCTAATGAAATCTTCTCATTACTTCTTCAAAAATGCAAATAATCCATTAGCCAAATTACAGTAAAACATGTCCTGTTATCTATTTAAGCATATCCTGGATCTCCTATATGTCAGTCACATTTGCTGAGAATGTGAGTTTGTTTTTTCCGTGATAACCTGAGGTCCATTAAAGCTCAGTTGTCACACCTACTTGTGACGTTATTAACTGACACATCCTATGTTAGAAAAAACACAATACCACAGCTAGTGATATTTATTATGATCTTAAAGCTTATAAGAGTAATAATTCCTATGATAGCAACAAATTAGCTAACTTGGAATCAGCACTACTTGAGGAGGACTCTTAGCACCGTCCAATTCACTGGTAGCAACATTAAACTTACATTATCTTATCCCACCAGCTGCCCATTCCCATATAACTTAGAGTTCAGCAGTGTTTCATGCATTTGCAATAACACAAACTTTTTTAGGTGCTAAAAATTCTCAAAACCATACAGCACCTAAAAAAACATGATATGTGTTCAATGGGGAAAATAATTACTGCACAATGTACACTGTTCTGTGGAGGGATTATGATCTTAATAATAAATAATTTAAGAAAAGCTTGACTACTTAATATAAACAGTTTAAAACTTGAGGAGAGAGAGGTTTGTCTATCCTTCCTTCTTTGCTTGACTATATTCTAGGAAGGGTAAATCATTTCTGCTCCTCAGTCTTGCCAGTTGTGTCAAACTCCTTATGGACCTGGATCTCCTGCAGGCAAACCTTTAGGCAGACTGAGCACTTTATGCTGGCTAAAGTACCCCCCAACTCATATATGCTTTTAGTCAATTAAGCTAAATATGTTCTATAATAATCTATTATTCCTTTGAGAGGGATATTGCCTACTAACAATCTAGTTAAACAGTAAACAACACTGCAATGAACAGTAAATAGATTACAGTAGACAGCAGAGATCAAAGGTGAAGTGTGGGTCAAAATGGAACATAAACACCAAAATACATAATATATCGGTTAACAAAATAAAATCCACAGGTAATATACAGTATGTGATAGTACATCTTAAGCTATGTAATAGTACATCTTTGTGGGTTATGATGATGTTCAAAAAAACATAGATGTTATACATTTAAATCAAATTTAAATGTCTTACCAGATCATGAACAGAAAGGAAAGCCTGCTACAAAAGCTACATATCAAACTGTCATATAAAGTATGTGATTGATAAGACATTTTCCATGGCTGTTCTTTTTCATATGGCGCTGTCACTTCACTGTCTATAAGGAGATTGTTTTTAGCTGAAGTTACTACCTTTTAATCACCCTCCATTGTATCCATTTTAAAGATTAGTAACACTTTAACAAATCATAATGAAGCTTAGCAAATAATAGATTTCTGATTAATGAGCTGATAAGGTATTTCTCGGTAAGATTTAGTTCAGCTTTAAAACTGCCGTGATGAAGAGTCATGCTTTTTATTGTTGTATTATGACCTTGTGATAAATACGTAAAATCTTCATGATGCTTGTCAAGTCACACGAATTGAATTATATTTTTCAGCTATTCACAATTAAGGATTTGCATACAGTTAAAACTACTGGAATCAAGTAAGTGGGGAGGTGGGTTTATCCAAGAAATGTTGACAAAGTCTGCAATGATTAAAAGGTCAATATATCAATGATTAAAAGGTCAATATATCTATTATCTCCAAGGTATATAGACACTCTACCTACACAGCGTTAAGCTCTAACAGAAAACTGTCTTTTCATATGAATGTATGGCATATGGGAAAAGGCATAATGTTGATTTTCTGAGGAAGGGGTCTCATTTTGCATGTGGTTTGGAGTGAGGTATTATCCTTTCCAAAATGTTATGCTCCATTGCTTGTTTGTTTTTTTGTTTGTTTTTTTTTGGGGGGGGGGCAGTTGTAGATGAAACTGGCGCCACTAACCATCTCAACCAACTGTATTTAATATTGATTTTATGTTTGGAAAGCTATCCTTAAGTGGAAGGAGTTGCATCTGCCCAGGCTATTATTCCAGAACAAGCTGATAAAGAAACTTACATATATGGCCAGAGGATGTTCCTCTAAGTTCCCTGAAATTTGAGGCCCTTGACCTCCTGGACACAGTATAATTTGGACAATATTCAGACAAGTTAATCTATCTGGGTAGCAGCTAATAGGCTGACTGTTTCTACAAGTATTATGGGGAAGGAATTGGTGGGTATAGATTAGGTTTAATGTTATTTCTCTTTTGGTGTTAAAAAACAATTAATCTTACCATTTAAAAAACAGTATTTGAAAACTAAATGCTGGTAGCTGTTTGTTTTTAGACTTACAGTCTACAATGCAAAAATGTTTCTTATAATACAATTATATTTTCCAATCATAATCTTTCTTAGAAAAGAATGAATTTACACCTGTAAGTCCGGACCTTTTGTCTCTCTGTAGACTGTTTGCTTGCAGTTGATTTGACTTTGCAATGTATCTGTTTAATAAGCTGCCAGTAGACTGAACTTTCTAATCAGCATAGCTAGTGATATACATTAAAATAGATTTTTTTTCCTTATTAAAAGCATTTCATATTATATTTATTTAAAAAAGGAAGGCCCTTTGCCCTAAACTGGCCTCTTTTACCAGTGTATGAGCCATGCAATGCGCACATGCCCATATAGTTGCTGTGTTTGGGTCACAACAGGACACAGTGGCGGTGGTCCTAATCTTTTGCAACACCACTGCCCAAGACTAATGTTTCATTGTAAAATACAGGTTAGCCAAGCAGTAGGCCCCAGAGCAGACAGAATGGGCTGATTTTGAATGCCAGCCAGCCTGAGTCCTTAAATTTGCTTAAAAATGCTGTGAAGATATAATTACTATACAAATTTAAAATACAACTTGACTAAGAACCAAGGAATATTCCATGTAACAAATGTGGTGTTGGTGTGTGCACCTATATTAACAAAAACTGGTGCAGTGATGCAATTGCCATAAAGACCCACTGCTCAGCCAACCTGGAATTCATCACTATAAAGTGTAGACCGTTCTACCTCCCCTGTGAGTTTTTCTGTGTGGTAATCAGTGTTGTTTATGTCCCCCCTGATGCTTATAGCTACTCTGCAATAAAGGACCTCCACTCTGCCAACAACCTAGCACAAAATTTGCATCCCGATGGAGGTTTCATTATTGCTGGCGACTTTAACAGCACCAATTTTTACTCACAACAATATAAACCAGCTTTGATATTTTTGCAAGAAACACATCTCATAGGTCAAAGGGTCCTTGCATTAAAAAGGCCTAATGTTGCCCATGTGTACTGTGCCACATTTTCATCACATGCTATGGGGGGTTTCAATTTTGGTATTAAAGAATATACCATTTGTTCTGATTGAGTTAAAGGTAGAACATTATGGGAGATTTGTTATAATCTATTGTTGTTTGTATATGCATTTGTTTATATTTGTCTGTATTTATATACCCCCTCCATACAATTCTGAGATACTTGATAATATTATGATAATGGTTATTGCTTTACCTTCAGCCCTGGTATGTCTAATTTGCCATTTTAATGCTGTTTTAAATCCATAAATAGATAGACAAAGAGTAATGGGCGTTAACATATGTGCTGGATTAACAAAATTAGCTGCGTGGGTGGATGCTTATCTTTTTTTTTTATTTTTGGAGATGGAAATATCAAAATAGGCCAGTTTTTCATGTCATTCTACTACTCATAATACTTTTTTCATGTATAGATATGGAGTTAGTTACTAATAACCTACTCGCTTATACTGAGGATATACAGTATCTTCCTCAAGTTCATTCAGATCATGCACCTCTTTGTTTAATGTTAAAAATACCTACAAAAATGGACCCACATATTTGGAGATTAAATCCAGTTTGGTTACATAGGGATTAAATAAGTACTACTCTTAAGAAAAATTCACTAAGGTGCGAATTTGACTGTCGAATTCTCAAACAGCGGATTCCCATAGCAAGTCCGCTGCAATTTCCCTATTGTAAAGTCGCAACAATTTTTTAAAAGTTATTATTGTGACAATTTTCCCATAATAAAGTCACGACTCCGACAATATTCTCATTATAAAGACGCGACTGCGACAGTAGCAGCCTATTGCGACTGTCTTTATCTGGCGAATTCACACCTATACGCAACAATTCAGACTTTAGTGAATAACAGAATCTGTTTGATGTTGTCAGGAGAATTTAGAGTCCGCTTCCCCACAAATACGTTGGGATGCATATAAGGCTTTTATGAGAAGAAGTTTAACTTCAGTCATCACTGGTTATAAAAAAAAGATTAATTCAGACTTTCATGCGGCAAAAGAGAACTTGGCACAGGCTGAAGAGAAGATGGTGTGTGATCCATCTGAATATAATTCAAATATGTTAGTTTCAGCAAAATTTGAATTAGAATTGTTCCAGACTGAGGTTGTTAAGAAGCAGATTTTGTATTCAAACAAAAAAATGTATAATATGGGGGAAAAAGAATGGTAAAATGTTAGCATTTTTGGCAAGAATGTCACACCCCTTAATGACAATCCCTTTAATAAAAAATGACTGGTTTAACTCTTTCAGATCCTGTTGTTATTAATCAGGCTTTTGTAAAATTTTATGATAACCTACAGTATATTCATCTAGAATTGAGTATACATAAGAAAATTTATGAGATTATCTTGACACCATAAAAATACCAACTGTCACTGAGGAACAAAAATTTTTTTTTAGATGCTCCTTTCTCACAGGAAGAAATTATCAAGGTAATATTTTCTTTTGCTGCTAATAAGACACCAGGGGGCAAAATTTATTAAAGGCAAAACCGGCAATGCGATCGATCGAAATTAAATTCCGATCGATCGATTGAAATTCCGATTGATAGAAGCAATTTCCAATCTATCAAATGCAAATTCCGATCAATCAATCGGTAAAATTTTTCGATCGAAGTACCGATTTCGCCTTTAATAAATTTTGCCCCTCAGGTTTAGATGGTTTGTCTATTGAATGGTATAGAACTTTATTCTAGATATAGCACCACATTGGTTATTTACAATTAATAAGTCCTATGTAGGAGGGAATTCCATCTCCCTGTTCTTATGAAGCATTAATTGTTTTATTGCCTAAATCTGACAAAAATGTATCTTTTTGCGGATCATATAGACCAATATCTTTGCTTAATGTAGACGTGAAGATTTTACCAAAGATACTGGCAAAAAGATTGGCAAAAGTTGTAGATCAAATAATTTCTCCTGATCAAACAGGCTTTATGCTAAATAAAACCACAGATATTAATTTGAAAAGGCTTTTTACTAATTTACAGCTTTGACATAATAGTTCAAATCAAAGGTTAGCAGCATCTCTAGATACAGAAAAGGCATTTGATTCTGTGGAATGGACTTATTTATGGGAAGTTTTGAGTTGTTTTCATTTTGGAGATAAATTTTTTAAATGGATTCAGTTGCTGTATAAATGTCCTTTAGCTAAAATGAAAACAAATAATAATATCTCTGAAACAATTTATTTAAAAAAGGGTACAAGGCAGGGTTGTCCACTTTCCCCTTTGTTGTTTGCATTAGCAATAGAACCCTTAGCATTAGCAATTAGACACTCTACTGAAATACATAGACTTCATTTTAAAACTATAGAAGAATGTGTCTCCTTATATGCTGATGATATATTAATTTATTTGTCTAACCCGCAAGTTTCGTTACCTAATCTTTTTAAATTGGTAGATCAGTTTGGTATATTTTCAGGGTTTAGGACTAATTGAAATGAATCAGTGCTATTTCCAATAGATGAATTAAATGAGGATTCTGTGTCTTTAAATACTTGTTTGCAGGAAAAATTTCTCAACCTTGTTTACACCAATGTTGCTGTTGCCTACAAGGCTATTGCCCTTTCACATCTAGGTCAATCTGACCACCTCCCTCTGTTCCTTCTCCCCAAGTACACACCAGTCATCAAACGAGCCAAACCTTCATTTAGGCAAGTGAAGATATGGAGGAAGGACGTGGACACTGCCCTGCTGCATAGGTTCCAACATACATATTGGAAGGCATTTGCTTACCTAGCCACAACTGGCGCCCACACTGATATCAACAAATATACTGATTCTGTTCTCAAATACATTGCTGAGTGCATAGAAGAAGAGACTTCCCAAAAAACCATCACTATCTTTCCCAATCAGAAGCTCTGGATGAATGAACATGTGAGGCTGCTAATTAAGAACAGGGACAGAGCCTTCAGATTTGGTGATCATTCAGCATACAGACTTGCCAAGACAATCTCAGAAATTGCACTGCTGTGGTGAAGCATACCCATAAGAAAAGGATAGAGGAGTACTTCTACACCGCTGATCCCAGGCGCATGTGGCAAGGCATTCGAGACTTAACTAACTATAAGTCACCCACATCATCTCTCTCCTCTGACATACAAACTGACAAGCTAAACCATTTCAGTGCTTTCTTCAACCAACTAAACAACCTGACCCCCCTGAAAATCAGTCCCACAACTCCTAAACAATATCTAGTGCTTTCCAGCACAGAGGCATACAACTGTCTAAACAGGGTGTACACCAAAAAAGCAGCTGGTTCTGATTGTGTGCCTGGCCAATTACTTAAGGCCTGCTTTGCACAATTGGCAGACGTTCTCACTTACATCTTCAATTTATCTATCAGCCAATGCATCATCCCCACCATCTTCAAGTCAGCTATCATTGTCCCTGTTCTCAAATCCCATTTTGCCAGTGAACCTAATGACTTCCGGCCAATTGTGCTAACCTCTCTAGTCGCAAAGGGCCTGGAGAGGTTGGTGCTATTACACCTGAAGACAAGACTCCCTGCCTCACTTGATCCCTTCCAATTTGCCTATCACTGCAACAGAGGATTCCATTGGCACATCCCTGCACTTAGCCTTAACACACCTTGAGGAAAAAGACTCGCACGTCAGGATGTTATTTATTGATTTCACTTCGGCATTCAACACTATCATGCCACCCAGGTTGACACTTAAACTTAAGCAACTTGGTATTGACACATATATGAGCAGCTGGATCTTGGACTAACTGACGGATAGAAAACAATCTGTCCAACTAAACATTTCTGTATCTTCAGTCATTAGCCTCCACACTGGAGTCCCTCAAGGATGTGTATTGAGTTCCCTTTTCACTTATGATTGCACCACCATCCACAATACAAACCATGTTATCAAATTCGCTGATGACATTACTGTCATCGGCCTCATCAAGGGAGACAATGTAACAGCTAACATGAATGAAGTACAAAATCTGGTATCCTTGTGTGACCTCAACATAGTTTCACTGAACGCCCAA
Source organism: Pipa parva (assembly GCA_019650415.1). Lineage (NCBI taxonomy): Eukaryota > Metazoa > Chordata > Amphibia > Anura > Pipidae > Pipa > Pipa parva. Next base: position 10,120 of record WMED01000193.1, read on the forward strand.
AAGAGCAAAGAGATGATCATCGACTTTAGGAGAAGGCGCAACGAATGAAGGGGCCCCCCAGTCCTAATCAACAATGTTGAGGTGGACAGGGTGGATAGCTTTAAGTTCTTGGGCATCCACATATTCAAGAACCTCATGTGGTCACTCCACTCCTCAAAGTCCATAAGTAAAGCTCAACAATGGCTTTACTTTCTCAGGAGTCTTAGTAAAGTGCAGGTCTGCACTAGAATACTTGTAGATTTCTATTAGTTTTCCATTGAGAGTATTCTGACATACTGTATTACCGCTTGGTTTGGCAACTACAGCACTTCAGACTGTAAGGCACTCCAAAGGGTAGTCAAGACTGCACAATGTATCACTGGAACCCAGCTGACTCCCATTGAAGACATCTATCGTAGTCACTATCTGTCCAGACCATGCAACATCATAGTAGATGCCCACCACCCAAATCACATGCTATTCTCCTTACTCCCATCCGGGAGACAATACAGATGTTTAAACTCTCGGACTAATAGACTCAGGAAAAGTTTTTTTCCTTAATGCTATCATCACAATGAACCTTTCCCTATCTCACTAATAGCCATGGTCACCTATTTGTACTTCTCATCTATGTCTCCCTCCCCAGGCTTAATCACTACATGTCTTGCTTGCCCTGCCCCCCCCCCCCCTTTTATTTGCTTCCCCTCGCAGCTGCCATTTATCTGCACTTTGCACAGCTACTTGAAAACACCTATATATGCTATTATTTATTCTATCTCATCACTTTTTTATCTATGCATTATTAATCATTGCACTACTATTTATTTACTGATATTTATTTAATCTTGTAAATATTGTTGCATGGACACACTGTATTTTTGCTGTTATGTATGTACTTATACAGTGATAATAAACTAATCTAATCTAAAGTTGGGCTTTACACATCTGAATTTAGGGTGAAATGGTCCACCTTTAAAAATGATTTTATTCAGGAAGGAGCAAAGCACTTAATATAAAGATTTGACAACAAATTTATTATTACATTTTGTTTTGTTATTTTATTTTTTTTACTGTATTTTGTGGACAATGTATGTAATGGTTAAACAGAATTAAAATAAATGCCTGTAGAATGGAGATATTGTCATGTACATTCAAACGCAAACAATGAAATACACCTACAGTATTGCCTCAAGGCAAGCCTAAGGGTTCCACCAGCTTTAGAGGAGTCTTTCAGAATCGGCAAGAGGGGTCACCGTGAAGAAGAAAGAATAACTATTTGAACATTTTTATTGAATTAATGTAATTCTCTATAATGTAATTTCATTTACTGATATAAATGACAGTTGAACATTAAAAAGCAAATGTGCTGCCTTAGAATTACAGTGAGATTTGCATCCTTCTGACTTCTATTAAAATCAGATGTGAGTCTTTGTACCATCATTTCATTTGCTTAGAAAGACTTAAGTTGCTATTTACAGCAACTGTGGTCGGAAAGACCCGGCTATATTTGCCCCTTGCAGTCTAGTCACAAAAAAGATTATCAGTAGAGCAAAATGGACTATTACACTATAATAATGAAAAATTGCTGGTACTTTATAAAATGTAGTTAATTAATTCCAGTTAATTAATGCCTTTGCCATTAAGTATCCAGTATCATGATACTCTGTAAACCTGATGTATTATTGCATTTAAACATGTGTGTACTCTTTAACCCTTCTTTTTGTTGTTTTTATTCTTACAGAATTTGAATGTATCTGAACATGTAAGTGGAAACCATGTACAGTATATTGTTAAACCAGTTTTACTTGTAATATACAGTATAGTATATGTTGACCCTATGTGGGGAGGCTCTCATAGGCTGTGTTGGCAGTCCTTTGAATCAGGTTACTTTACTATGGACTTAGGGCTGAGATTTATCCAAATTAGCAGTCACTTGGACTTTGCACCAATCAGACACGGGGTTGGCTTACTTTGTATGTTAAAAGATCTGTGATGAAGATGTCAAATGTACACTAAATAAAGAGCTTCTTGAGTGTGAAACATGTTGTGACTTAAATAATTTACAGTATGATGAGTTCCAGTTTTCATTAAACTATTCCACTACTCAGGAATAGGGAGCTAAAAGAAATTTAAAGAGACACTATTACCACTATGCATAAAATATATGTTATGCTGTGTTACCTATGCTTAAAATATTTAATGAGACAATACACATTCACAATGTATCATCTACTGCGCTGCTCAGTGAACCTGCAGCTGATTAAACAAGCAGGATGCACAATCCAATCAGGTGCAACCAAAATAACCTTCAGGGTTCAAGAGGCAAGATGAACTAGTCTACAATTAATTTTTTTTAAATTGCAAATCTAATAGTAATGTATAACTGTATTATCAATATAAATCATGTCATATAAATCAATGTAACTAAGAGCAGTTAGATTCGGTGTTCATATACTTTTATTATAAACTTTGATTATAATGGGATTTTAGTGTTCCTTTAATTCTCATTAGACCAGTCCTTCATAATGTTTGCAGTAATAAATGAAGCCCATCTCTGATGCCTTACATGGGGTACCTTGTAAGCCACCTGATTCTTTCTGATATTTTTTTATTAGAATTATCAAGTTACCGTAGCTGATCACTGACTTGTTTACATTCATCATTTAATGTAAAAATAATGTATTTAACAGTTATAATTAGATCTCTGTTATCTCTGTTAGAGATTGGACTGTTCCTTGAAACCAGTAGAAATGTAATTAAGCTCACCTTGTAGCAGCCTCCACTGATGTATTACAAGTAGCTTAATATAGTTGCAATGTGGAGTTCAAACTATTTATTTTATAGTCGTAAATTCAAGTGTTTGGCCGCCACCTCCATTCTTCAGGCATAATTCTTCTGTCTCTTAAATATAAGCAACACCTTAATATTGGCACTTATAATCGAAAGATTTATTAATGACATATATTGCTTATTATGGTAATCTAACCATGTTCTATCACTTTAGATAATAAAAGTATATATGACTATAGGTAGATTCCAAAAGCAAACAAAAATGTACTTTTTAATTTGTTTTTGTGGCAAAACAAACATTATTAGTATTTCTTGCAGCAAAACTGCACATTTGTGCCAAGAAAATATATTACACAGCAAAAACAGAAAAATGTAATTTTGCCATGAAAATGAATTCAAATGTATATTTTCATTTGCATTTTGATTAAATTCCACCAAAATTGGCAGAATGCCTTTCTGTGTTCATCCACATCTCAGCTTGATCGATATGCTGCCTAATACTTGGGAGTCGCTATATTCCTTTCAAATTACATTATATAGAAACCATAAGTACAAACTAAGGATTCCAGACTCATGTACAACAATATTTCCACTTCCATTTTAAAACTGGCAATATAAGTGAAGCAGTGTCAGACAGAAAACATCTTTGAGATAACAGAAACAAAACTGTCAGACTTGTGCTACATTCTGATAAGTATTGTTTGTTTGAATTCATTGAGCATACTACTGTTTTTTGCCCAAATGGGATGGATTTATCAATCATTCAACAAAAGAGCCATTCAGTTCTTCTCTGCCTGCTCTACGATCATTTGTACAAAATGTAGGGTACCAATGGATAATTACATAAATTCAATTTATCAGCTACTGTGTTTTGCAATGCAGCTTTCTTGACTGATGTAGTAGAGAAACTGGTGCTTAAATGTTATATACTATAGCAATGATTTTATTAGCTTGTTGTCTAACAATAGCCTCATTATTGGAAATCTTGTGAGATCACATGTCAATAAATGTACTTCTACTTGATATGAATTTAGAAAACAAAATTTAATGTACCATAGGCAGGTGAAGGCAACAGTTTGGTAGTAAAAGTCCTATTTAAAGTTTGGAACATCTCAAACAAAGTTTACAGACAATAACGGGTGCTAAGGGTAGTGCTGTGGTTCAGTGGTTAGCACTGCTGCCTTGCCGTTGTGGGTTCAATTCCACCCTGAACTTAATCTGCCTGGAGTTTGTATGTTCTCCTCGCACTTGTGTTGGTTTCCCCCAGGCACTTTGGTTTCCTCTCACAATCCAAAAACATACATTTGTGTGTGACTGAATAAGGAAGTAAGATTGTATGCTCCATGGGTATGCTCCATGGGGCAGGGACTGAAGTGAATGATGAATCTCTGGAGAGCACTGGTAATAAAATACTAATAATAATTTATCTGTAGTACCTAACTGACACTCTTTACTCCTGATACAATAGATCCAATCATTAGGAATGTGGAGTGTCATGTGACACACCACCAGAAAAAAAACACACCAATGGTGTGAAGTCACACACAAGAAAAACAGGGGCATATGAGGAAATGAAAGACCACCTTTAAACAAGTGCATATAGGGAGTTATTTGACAATTCATAAGGACTTCTTAAAACAATAGAATACAGTAAATCAATGGAAACTTGGAAAAAAGGAGATCTGCCTCAGAAAATTTTAATAGTAAATGCTCATCTCAGATGTATGCTGTGCATATATATTTATATATAATATATTTATCTTAATCCATTTTTGGCTAAAAACATTACCTTGTGATCTACCAGAGAGCTTTCACTAAGCATCGTTGCTCAATCACCTGGTGCTGTCCACCAATAAACATATTATGAGACAAAAACGCCCTCTATACCGGCTGTCTGCATCAATTAGTACCAGCATTTGAAATGAGCATTTACTATTACAATTTTCTGAGTAATTTGCACATGTATATAAATCCTACATATATACAGTATATATACAGTATATATACGTATATCTATATATGTCTGTCTGTCTAGATAGATAATGAGTATTGAAATACTTTGTGATTTGGTGATACCTTTTCTTATTGGACTAACAGTCAGTTTAGATAATAGATAAGCTGTGTCTGTCCTCCCTTTATCAAGTCTCAAGCAATACTGCTATATTAATACATATGTGTATTTGTCCATAGCACTGTAATCCATCCTTTCATTACACCTTGAAAGAAATTATTTAAAAAGAGTCTATGCATAGGAAAAAATCTTTTAATTCAGAATCATATATGTATTTGTCCATAGCCCTGCATCTAAACGTATTATACTGTATATATACTGTATGTATGCATGTATAATATAATAAAGTAGAGTGTTTTGTTTTAATATGCTCTTTCATAATTCTATTAATAGTAGTTGGTTTTTGAAATATAAATAGCCATTTAATCTCACGGTGTAATAGTTTTAGGTCAGAATTTCCACTTCTCTAAGAGTATTTGATATTTTCTTGACCTGAAAACATTGCCACAAGGCATTACAGCCTGATTCTCTGAAGTGTCTAGCCACGGGAGTTGGTTTATTCATGTCTGAATTGTGCTGAGCCACTCAAACCTTAATGTGCTTGATAGTTTTTCCCATGTAACCAAGTCCCCATGGATGAAAACAAAGACTGCATAGTCGCAGGCATGAGTACCTTTGATAATCTTTAATGGTTTGATACATTTGGGATGCCTTTAGAAATCATCCATTAACATGCACATACAGCATGCCCCCACACATATATTCTCTTACTGTTTCCAGTAGGCGTTAGATTAAGATGTTTACATCAGTGTTGTGAGTTAATTTCATCATTGGCTATCAAGTTACTCAAATAATGTGTCACCTTGAAACCACTTTCTCTATTATTTTGCTATTATATATTGTATGGCTAGCATGCCATTTCCTTATTTAAATCCAAGACAGTCACAGAAAGTAGTAATGATGCCCTGTACATCTTATTTCCTTTCAGACAAGGCTTCCAATTGTCTCATGATATTAATGTCTTCAGTGAAGTGTAGCAAATTAGCTGGGTATGCTTCTGAATGAGAAAGTAGTGTGTCAATGTCATTTGGTATAAAAGCAAATACTTTTTTTTCCTGTGGCATTCTTTGCACTGTACATGCAATATGGCATAAACAGAAGTAGAGTCCAATTTCTATTTTAGATGTGGATGACCTAATATGCATTAGGTCAACAGCTCTGATGAACTTAAACACGTGTCTGTGTTTCGAACAAGGGAGACCTTTAATAACTTAAAACAGCTTTGAAATAAAATGCTTTTGTGACATCAGGGTAAGGATAAACCGAAACCTAACTAAAAGAGGTTGTATCAACTACTTATGTGAATCACATTAAAGGGGAACATAGCACAAACATCAGGGAAGGGATTCATGGGTAGACAGAAAATCCCTGTATTCTCCATCAAAAGAGAGGACAATAATTGTGAATCTAGGTTAAGATTATACTATTTCAAAACGAAACAAATGAAAATATGTTGCTGATAAGTAGAATCATAAATAGAATAGATAAATGGAAATACAATATGGTTGGTGCCACATACTGTCTAATAAGGTTACTTTACTATGGACTTAGGGATGAGCAATGCATATTTTATTCTTCCTTATATAATATACACACCAGGCTAAAATATTTCATATTCATAGTGATTTATCTGATTTATCATAGCCAACTCATAACTTTTCAGGACATTCTTGCACCTACCAACAAATGAATCTAGCAATCCAATCCTACACTTTATACTAGTTCCCTATTTCACCAGACCCCCTAAGAAAAGGACCCCATTTATGCAGCAGTTAAAGTCCACAGCTCTTTTAAACTCTGACCTCAATCTATGTATGAAAATTCTAAAACATTCTAATAAACTTACTAGTTAGAATTTGTCAGAAAGAGGGTGATAATTTTTCTTAAAATACTACACAAACTGCTTGAAATACTGTGGAAACAGAATCCCTGTGCAATATCTTATATATCAAAATTTCTTCAACCATTTGCTATGGGATAATATATAAGAAGGAAAAAATATTGTATGCAGTCTTCTTTAGATGTGGGGGGGTTAAAGATGTGCAGCTGGCAGAAAAACAGTCTGTAATGTACTGTAAATATGCATTAAAAAATAACAATTCTTCCATGGACATATACAAAAATTTCCAGCAAACCTTATTGTGAAAAATAAATGTGTTTTATACTGGAAAGTAGAATATCCTACTAATATGTAAGGAGATCTGATTTCCATCTTCAGCAGGAAAGATGGGATAAATATAATCTCTGCAAGAGTAGAACACAAAAACATGTCTTCACCAATGACATTCTTCCTACTTTAAAAAACTTCAAAACATAACTCTCCACATTGCATATCTTTGCTATTTTTTTTTAGCATTTTATGACTATAAACTGAATGCTGACAAATCTAAAGCCCTTCCACCACTTGAACAGACCAGACAACTGTAACAATCAGGAGCATAACACCAGAATAGAGAAAAATAGAAGATACCTAAACACTCATTTAAATGGGCGAAATTTATTAAACTGAAATCGGCCTTTTCACGTTTATTCCTGGTAGATCTTGGCTGTTTGAAAAATTGATCGATATTTTTTACAATTTAGGCTAATTCTTTCATTTAATCAAAATCTTTCTCTTTTGCTAAATTTAATTCTGAAGTGGTTTAACGTTACAAACACAATAAAGCAGATTTGGTCCTAGTTACAGTTGAAGGAAGATGTTTTTATGTTGTTTGAAAATGAAATAATTCACTACATTAAGTTTATTCCAGGTTACTAAAGGCTGCAAATGAGTAACTGGGTGATTAGAACCAACATGTGCAATTTACCGTATTTGCCGGCGTATAAGAAGACTTGGCGTATAAGACGACCCATAACTATTCCAGTTAAAATATAGAGTTTGGAATATACTCGCCATATAAGACTACCCCTCTTCCAAGGCAAATCCTGATTGGATTGGTCAGCTCTCCAATGCCTGCCCAGCCTTCCCTGTCTCCCAAGATTATTAGAGCACCATCATACTGTGCTGCCTGTACAAGCCCTACCCTCTGAAGGAGGGGGGCACTATCTTAGTGCTCACTCCCCTCCTTTTCTCTCTCCTTACCTAGCTCCTCTGTTGCCCAGCTGTCTGTGCTGAGCGCTATAGCATTTCCTCTCCCCAGCAATGATTAAACTTCCTGTCGCTCACAGGAAGTTACATCAGTGCTGGGGGAGGAATGCTGTAGCATTCAGCACAGACAGCCGGGGAAAGGAGGAGCTAGGTAAGGAGAGAAAAAAGTGATACCGGCGTATAAGACGACCCCCGACTTTTCAGATGATTTTCAGGGGTTAAAAAGTAGTCTTATACACCAGCAAATACAGTAAATAGCTTCTGTGTATTGTTTGATTCATGCATGTTTTTTCTTTTGAGGGAAAAGCAATGCCCACTGAACAGCCTTGTGTTCTCTAGTTCACAAATATTTTAAAAATAGACAGTTGTGGACCTCAAAAATCAAGTGACTTGTAGTTTCTCCCTTCATCCAAGGTGCCCCAGAAGGCCACTCACTTCATTGGCCCTTACAATCAGGCTGTGTTCAGTAGGGAGGAAAGGATATATATTGTCACTCTTCCCCCAATGCCATAATACACGGAGCTCCTAATATTGTCATTCTATAATGGTGGGTTGGGAGACTGAGTAAATTTATTTTAATGTCACTCATACATAAGGTCTGTACCCCTAATATAAAATATTAAGACCAGTAGTCTATAAATGAAGAACACCCCAGGACTCCTTCATGGGGGAAAATTAGAGAAAAGGGGCTTGAAAGCACTAAATGTCATTGAAGCTGGTAAATTAACTATTCTTTTTAGATATAAAGGATCTTGATTCCAATATTTTTAACTCATCTTTGAATGCCAACATCTAATTGTCACTAGGAATGATATTGAAGCATGAATTCATTAGTGAATATGATGTTCTCTTGACAACCAAAAAAAGACAGTATAATTAATTCCCTTCAGAGTCTGCTGAGTTTTCTCAACCGTACTGCTGATTGTAAAACAATAAAACAGCACAGTAACATGCATTTTGTAACTATATATCTATTAATTAAAAAGCAGTATCTTACTTAGAGGACAGTTCAATCAATCACTTTCCGAAGAAATCCGCAATTAATGCTATTTAAGCACTTTTTCACATTTCTTTTTACTTTTTCTGCTTTTGCTCATTTTTCCTACTGTTCTCTCCCAGACGATGCTTCTTAGCATTATATGGTATAGTGGAAATATTATGTACATACTTTATTTCATTATACAATGCTTCCTGTGAAAGCGTACAATGGATTTCCTGCAGTGGCGGTGAATTGGGAAGTTTTTTTTTTCTCACCTTTACTGAAAATGACCATATATTTTACATTGAGAGATATTTCTAATGGAGCATTATGTTTCAGTTAAGCTAGGGATTTTTGTTTTTCAGGAGAATGGATATTTACCACAAGCTTATGAAGTAATGTTTAAAACTGGTTCTATTTAAACATAACAAGCATTGTGTTTCTTTAGAAGCAGGCCCACTCATGTATTAATTCAATAAAGGGCAAATTCACCTAGTGTAGTGACTTTGCCTCTGTTCATATCACTACAATCAGGAAGATGCAAATTCACTTCATCTTATTCATGAGGCAGCTGATAGACTTGTAGTACAAGTGGACAGCGATGGATGTGTAGTACAAGTGGACAGCGATGGATGTGTAGTACAAGTGGACAGCGATGGATGTGTAGTACGGCATAGTCAGTTGGACAGTAATTGAATGCAGAGTTTCGCCAAGTGAGGCAAATTCCCCTAGTGAAGGGCAGTGACTTCATCCTCACAGTGTCCCATTAACTGTATTAAGTGAATAATACATCCCTTTCTATGTACCCTTGACCCTAGTTCATGTTGTCACTTGGTTGCAGGATTTATTGTCACTTTTGAATAAATAGTCACCTTACACCACCACTCCAGAGCCTTACCATTAACCCCCAGTTCTCCAGTCTGATGTGGCAAAGTCAAATGGGTGAATTTGGAGCATTGCGGAATTCACTCCTTCAACAGACTATATAGGGGGTAATTCAGCATAGTCCGAACTTACCCTCCGATCCTTTGCCTCTGTTCGCACAGACTGTTATGTGCTCGCTGATGTGCTGCGTGCGGACATCAGCAAACGCTTTAAAGGGATTTCAGTCTCTCGAGGCAACTCGAGTTGAGCCTTGCTGAGACTGAGATCCCTTTAAAGCATTCACTGATGTTCGCGCGCAGCACATCAGCGAGCGCATAACAGTCTGTGCGAACAGAGGTGAAGGATCGGAAGGTAAAGTTCGGACTATGCTGAATTACCCCCTTAATGTCTAGTATGCTCGTTTGCTGGAGAGCAGAATTTCCTGTACATGTGCAGGCAAAGTGATGCAAAGAGCTCCATAATTCTGCAACTGTCATAAGCGTCAAAATCAGTAGCAAATTTGTCACATCGCAAAATGTGATAAATAAGCGGAGTTGGAAAGATCACAAAAGGATGTGAATTTGGGCCTTTACATGACTATTTGCCCTTTAATAAATAATCCCCATAAGTATTGTATATGGGGATAAATGAAAGTGAGAATTAGTTTTAGGGGGGATCCATTTAAGATCTCCATGATACATTGCTTTCTTTCGTTTTGTTTGCTTCTAAAAGGTATGCACCAGATCTCTGCACGACACTACAGTACATGTCTGTTTGCATCTTCTGATTAGTTCCTGATATAAAAAGACTTGTGACAGTAGAGAAGCAGCTTGTGCCAGTCATGTGGAATATATGGGTTTCTTGATGTCACAAATGACAGGCTTTATAAATATAATGTATCATTTTATTTTTAGATACTTATCTAGAAGGTATGTTTAAAAGGAGTTAAAGCAAATAGCTGATATTGGAAATGAACACAGTTAGGTATGGTATCTTCTGTCTACAGATCTTTATATTTATTATTTTGTTGGATGAAGGGCACATTGCTCAAAGGTAACGGGAATTCATTCTTTGCTGTTATTGATTTCTGAGTGCTGCCTCTCATACACATCTCTCCTTATCTGATGTCCTTCATTTCTGTCAAGTTTTGGATTTTGACTTGGTAAGATATAAATCAGTCCATATCATGAGCCACGCTCAGTTACCCACAGCGCACATAACTGCATGATGGATAATGTGTCTGCAGGATAAATCAAAGGCTAGACAACCAAAGCCTTTTGTATTGGGGTAAGAAAGTTGTATGTGGGATGGAAGAAGAAAGAGACTTTATATCTTTACATATAAATATGTGCATTTATAAATGCAGGTATAAACATATAGATGCACACAAAAAACTGGTGCACATATTGGCAAATGTTTAATGGTAATATATGTGGAAATTGAGGGAGGAGCTAACGTGAATAACACACACACACAAAACCATTTCAGTGCTATCTAATAAATATTGTAATTTTGTTTTTAATTCACCATGTTTAAGAGTTTTTCCAGGAGTTTTCAGTTATTTAGTGCTAGTTTGATTTTGAACTAGCTGTGCTTTTATGACTAACGGGCAGTGTGGGGGTTCAGTGGTTAGTCCTGCTGCCTTGCAGCACTGGGTTCAATTCCACCTTGGGCTTCACCTTGGGTTTGTATGTTCTCCCCATTACTTGGGTGGGTTTCCTCCCATAATCCAAAAACATTCATCTGTGTGTTTCCTGAATAGGAAAACTAGATTGTAAGATCCACAGGGCAGGGGTTGAAGTGAATGACTAATTTCTAGAAAGCGCTGTGTAATATAGTAGCACTCTATAAATGAATAAATATACAATGGCTGAAATAAATAATTTGTTAGCGCTGCTATTTTAAAATAATTCCTGTACTCAGAAGTTTACCCTTAAAAACAAGCTTTGACTTCCTATTAGTTACCTTTTGACAGCTGCAGATGGTGGTAGCATAGTTTAGATGGCTATTTCTATGGCTTTAGGCAACCAAAACAGCTGTTCAACTGGGATTTATTTATTAGGGTTTATGCATTTGCTTTAATGCATCTAAGCCTCTGAGGAGGATGTCTATGATAAAATGATCATTTCTAAGGGCTAGTTGTTCTAAAATTGCAAACTTTGTTATTGGCTCAGATAAACCTATGTTCAAGTGTATAGTGAGAGTGCAGCTTTTCCTGTGTCAAATTACTTTTAGAAAAATCAGTTACTCTGTGGTCTGTGCCTTTTTTGATATCTTTGGAATGATTCATGTTTACAAGTGTTTATCATTTCAGAAATGGTTGCCTTCAGAGGCTGTTCATACCGCTGTTCAATTCATAGTTTCTCTATTTCTGATTAACCTTGAAATTGGCATTAACTTACTTCCTAAGTTTAGTTGCAATGTTAACATAAACAGGTATTAACAATGGGAAGCAAAAGGTTTGGGAATTGAGAGGGCAGACTAATCACTGCTGCTTTCTTGTCTTGTGGCATCAACCTAACAGTTGTTCCTTTGAGGGTCTAAAAACAAAATCCATTGGTATTGCTCCATCACCATTGCTCAGCATTACTGAAAATGAATGAGAAATCTCCATGCACACTCTCATATTTCTATATTATCTAGAATTGTGCCAGTAGCTCAAGATCAGCACTGAAGAAACCTACATTCCCCACAGATCATAAATAAACCAGAGTGTTTGGTGGGATCTGTGAACTGAGCCATGCGTTCTGTTTATGTTTACTCTCAATCTTTTTCTAGAATTGTAAGCTTTTTAGATAATTTTTATAAAAAATTTTTTATTTTGTTATTTTTTTCCTTATATGGGTCTAGAATCTATAATTTTACTGTCTACAATACCAGTCCAAAGGGGAAATAGTTATTGTTTTGCCAGGAAGGAACAGTCCCATGAGCACCACTATGACAACCAAAAAATAACAGTAACTTTTTGAAGATTTTTTTTCTTTTTTACAAACCTGCACTGCTTTGCACAAAATGTCATATGAATATAATGTATAATGACAGTACCCATTTAATACAATGAAATAATGCACAAGAAAAATCAATTTAAGCTCAGGAATCAAATCCACACCACCTTTTATTTCTATATTCTTGTATAGTATAAGTATGAATCTTATATAAGCCTCTACATTTTCTGCCTTTTATATTCGGAAATACATTTGGTGGTGACAGCATCCCTTTAAAATCCAAAGCACATTCAGCAGATATAATTTGTGAATTTATTTGCAGCTTGTTTTATAAAGATGCACCCATTTCAGAGAAAATTAGATTAGATGAGTTTATTGTCACTGAATAATACAAACATGCATATTAGTGAAATTATAATGCGTCCATAGTAACAGTAATAATAATATCATTATGGCAATGGCAAAAGAGAGTAGTAACAGTAGTGATAAATATAAAATATTAAATAATAGCTAAAGCATGACTATAAATAGTGATAATCAATAATAGTTATAATAATAATAGAATTGAATAAATAATAAAGCAAGGGGGGGTATTGATGGGATATGGGATTGAACCGAGGTGTGAGGTGGGGGGGGGGGACTAGAGTTCAGATATGGAGAGGTTCAGTCTGATTATCGAATCTGGGAAAAAGCTCTTCCTTAGACTGTTAGAGCAACATTTTAGACTACTATATAAGGAGTATAGTTCATGGTTAGGGTGGTGCACATCAGCAATAACGTCGCGTGCTCTGGACTGGCATCGACTTTAATATATATCCTCGATGGAAGACAGTTGGATGCCAATGGTCTTTTGTGCAAGTTTAACTCTTTGGAGTGATTTCCTGTCGGGGACACCGCAATTACCAAACCAGGAGGTGATGCATTAAGAAAGAATACTCTTTATGAAGCATCTATAGAAGTCCACATGAATACATGCACATACACACTCTCTCTTAAGACATCTGAAAAGATAAAGTCTTGATGTGCTTTTCTTAGGGACTTTTAGGAATGAGTGGTCCAAGTTAGGGTGTTGGATATGTGGACTCCTAGAAACTTGAAGCCTTTCACTCTGTCCACATTAACATTATTGATTAGGCCAGGGGATGTTTATCTTCGTTATTTCCTTTCCTGAAGTCAATGATTAGCTCCTTGGTCTTCTTTGCAAATAGGGAGAGCATGCTTGAGTTACACCAGGCCACAAGTGTTACATACCCGATCCGCGCTCCAGCGGCATCTCTCTCTCCTTCGGCCTCCCGCACTGAAAAGAGTTGTGCGCGGGCGGCTGCCATCGCTCCTTTAAGTGATAGGCGTCGCTGCATAGCAACGACGTCGGTTCCTCCCCTGCAACTGGCGGTAAGTTTAAAAAGCCGGCGTTTCGGGCAGTCCAGTGCCTGAATATTGTGTATGAAGTACTAGGTCCCTGTTTGTTTCCACTTGTTAAAGTTCCTGTGTTACTTCAGCTGTTCGTTTGTTCCTGGGCTAAGTCAGCCATTAACCAGTTCCTGTGTTACTTCAACCATTAACCCGTTCTTGTGCTACTCCAGCAATTCTCAGTGTTCTGCATTGTTGCAGTTTGTATCCAGTCTCCGGAATTCCTGTGTGGGTTCAAGTCGTTACCAGTCTCCTGTATTGTGTATAGCCTGTTTCAATATCTATATTTGCTCTAGTCCTTTCCAGCTGCCACTTGCGAAGGGTGAGTCTGAGGGCCGCGACCTGGGAGTCTCCCGCTGCAAAGCCCAGTACCCCCTTGCGGGGGTTAAAGGTGAAGACCAGAGACTCCTTAGACTCTGCGCCTCAGATGAACCTGTGTCAACTTTCGCAGTGGTAAAGAGGGTCCACTTCTCAGTGCCGTGACAACAAGGTTGTGAACCTCATCCATATAGGACGTTACATCATTACCTTTCATGAGGCTGATGACAGTGGTGTCATCAGCAAATTTAATGATACAATTTGTTTCATGGGTGGCAAGGCAGTCATTTATGAAGATCATTTTTTGAGGGGCAGGATTTGAGAGGTGGTAGATTGTTTAGTTGATTGAAGCGAGCAAAAAAGAGTTTCAGCTCATTGGTTTGAATATTAGAAGAAAGAGGAGAGGTGGGAGGGTTATAGTTGGTGAGAACCCGGATGCCTTGCCACATGTGTCTAGGGTTACCAGAGCTGAGATGTTCTTCTACCTTCACTTTGTAGGAGTGTTTAGCTTCAGTGATGCCCCTTCTCAGAGCATTTTCTCTTGATCTATAAGCCATTTTGTCGACTGCTCTGAAGGCATTATCCCTTTCTTTGAGCAAAAGCCTGATATGTTTGTTCATCCAGGGCTTTTGATTCGCAAAGATGCAGATGGACTTCTGGGATGTCACTTCGCCAATGCACTCAGTGATGTGTTTCAGAACCGATTCAGTGTATTTATTGATGTTGATGGATGAATCGAAGGTAGCTGCGGAGGCAAATGATTTCCAGTCAGTCTGGTGGAATCTCTGCTGAAGGGTAGAGTCTGCATTTTTGCTCCAAATCTTTACCTGCTTGGTTTTGGGTTGATTCTTTTTATAATTTATGTATACTTAGGAAGGAGGAATATGGAAAGGTGGTCGGATAGACCTAGGGGGGAGAGGGGTGTTGGCTTTGTAGGCATCAGAGACTTTGGTGTATACAAGGTCTAGGATCTTTTCCCCCCTGGTCGGGCATGTGACGTTCTGATGCAATTTTGGGAGTACAGATTTCAGGTTAGCACTATTGAAGTCACCTGCAATAATGAGGACTCCATTAGGATGCATAATTTTTGTCGCATTAATGGCAGATTGGAGGTCTTTCATCGCAGAGATTGTGTTGGCATCAGGTGGGACGAAGACAATGCAGATAACAACACATGTGAACTCACGTGGTAGATAGTACAGCCTTCACCTGATGATGACAACACAATCAGGAATGGAATAGTTCAGCCAGGTCTCAGTGAAAAGAATGAGGTTGAAGTCACCCATTCTTTTCTGAGCAGTTATCCATATTGTCAGTTCGTCCATTTTGTTAGGAAGAGATCTTATGTTCACAAATAGAATACTGGAAAGAGGGCGCCTGAAGGGGTTAAGTCTTAGTTTGGCTTTCAGACAACCTCTCTTGCCTCTCTTTTTCTTAGGTTGCAATTCACAACCTTTCCCCAGGTGTCACTGTAGTTTGCTATGCATCTATTTTCCCACATACTGTTCCTCCTTTAAAGCACTATTGGAAGGTAGGATCAGGTAGGCCTAGAGCAGATACATGGATGTGACTCAGGAGCTGCTTTTGACAACCAGATAAGGCTAGCATGATCTAAGGTGGCAGCATTCCTGAAGATTGCTATGAGTGCAGAGTGGTCATATTTAATAGCATTGCTCACCTCTGAGGGGATGCTTCCTGGTCAATTTGCTGGCTTGTGCAAATGGATTAGTTGCGACTCAGACTGCATGGGTGCTGGTAATGACTGAGGAAATAGTATATATTGGTGTAGTTTTCCCTTAATGCAAGATGAATACTTTATTCTGCATTAACATAGGGTACACCACATTACTACTATGCAATTTATTCTGTTACAATGAGACAGACTTTGGCAGACATATGAATACATAATTAATAAACATAACATCATTTTCAAGCACTTAGCTTCTTCTCTAAAAATCACTTCTCTTGCTACTGGCAGTGACCGCAGCCATGGTGCGATAGCCATAGTATCTTTGACGATGACCTTGCTATACATAATCACTGGTTGACTTTTCAGTGCTTATTCTTGCAAATGGGCCTTTCTGTGCAAAAAACAAATGTAAAAAGCTATGTTCAACTATATCTTTGTAGTATGAGGATGATTATGTAGGCATTATATAATACAAATGATAGTCCAATTTCAGGGATTGCCGAGTTCCCACAAATGACGTTATAATAAAATTTGTTTCATTTATTTTAGAGACAACTTATGTTTGCAGTTTAATCTTAGCAGTTATTAAATAAATAGATATATGCATATATGATTGTATTTCCAGCATAATTTGTGCCACTATAAATGAAGGAACAAGTTTCCTAGAGCATGTAACCATGAAATTTCATTCAAAACAGTGCAGTTTCATGAAAATCATGTTCAAACAGGGGTTTATGTATCAGATGGGAAGGGTTGAGGAGGCAACTGCTACTGTGCCCATAAAAAGGAAAGAGGCAGAGTTGCCTCCAATGTCTGGAAGCATCAATAAATGGACATCAATAAATACATAGTGCAGGTTTTTCTATGTAGCTCTTACTGGTATATGTACAACACCACATCCAGCTTCTGTAAAAGACCTCAATGTGAGAAGGGCAAATAAAGGAAATGTTATAAGGCCATGGAGCAGACTTTTCTACTGGCAGTACAGATAGCAGTAAGCATAGGTGGTGATAGTTATTGTTTGAGTTAATGTATTGATATCAACTCAGTTCTGAACATTATATGATACATACAATTTTGGCTTTTCTGTAACTCTTTGTTGGAAGCACTGAGTTCTTAATAGAGTGGGAAGTTTATATCCTGAGGAATAAAATTCATAGGGGGCTCCATTAGATGGTTTAAACTGTGCCCTAGTAATTTGACTACTGTCACAAAGGTTCCCTAAACATATGTAGATTGATCTGCAATCTGTCACTTTGCCAGCCAAGATTCCCACATGTTATTCACTGCCTCTAGGGACTGGCATCAGCACCTGTGCAATGAAAACATCTCTAGAGCTGTAGCAAACACTACAAGTGACACAGCAAGATGTATAAGCTTCTTGTTAATTCAGATACACATAGCTCCAGGTCAACTCTAGGACCAGTAAGAAGTGACAAGATGCTGTGTAACTCTAAACTCCACTGCTAATTTTCTTAGACAGCACTGGGTATCTCAACATAAATGAATCACACATACGAGATGAGCTTTGCTGCTCAGAGGCTCAGAGGTTTCAGGCATATTTTAATTAATGGTGCATGACGGCAATCACATGTTAATGTTTTTGACATAATAAACGAATACTTTTTGTATAGATATTTTTTTCTTTTCAGTCACAGCTGTAATATTTTCCTGATAATCCCTTAGGGTAGGGACATCCAAAGCAAGACTCTCCTACTTATGTTAAACTACAGTTCCCAATACTTTTTGACAGGCAGTGGTTATCCTGGGACTTTTAGTTCAAAAATGAGCCCCAGATAGAATATAACTGCTTTTGAGCTTTTGTATTTCCTAATCTGCAGTTATTTTTTTTTTCATGTATCATTTGTCCAGTAAAATAATAGGTCGCGTCATCATACTTTATAAGGCTGTTTCTTTATTTCTTAAGAATGATATTTTTAGGTCAGTTGAACGTTATAATTAGAACCGAATTTCATCCTTTGTAACATGCTGGAAAACATCAAGTACTGTAAATGGCACAGGGATTTAAAAACATGGGATAAAGATGAAAAGAACTGAATGCTGTTCTACCACAGAATTACTCATTACACTAGAGCAGCGCTGAGGAATAATTCATCATTGGATAATAACAGTTGTTTTTCTTTGAATTTGGTGGATCCTCGTCATTATTGTATGACTAGTACAGGGCTACAGAGTATTTACAGTAGCACTGCAGTTTTATTTTAGAGTCAATTCAGGAATGAAATACTGTTCCTAAGAGAGGCCATACATTTTATATACCATTCCAAGAAACCATAAAACTAAAATGAGTATGTGTGTGTTGTAAATAGATAAGGTTCAGAGGACCCAGAAAAAGAAAGTTGTACTGTATGAGGAAATAGCCAGCTAGTCCTATAATAAGTGTGCAGGCAGCATGTACAAACATTACATTGAACAGAAGAAACAAAGGGTCAACTTTACACTCAAAAACAATTTTAACTTACAATGAAACTTTTATAGAGGCATTCTTTTATTACTTGTAAATGTCTAGCATAACGCTCAGTCTTCTAATTCTTTTTTAAAGGAATAGTTTATCTGTGGCAGTTAGCTTACTAACAAATAGCTTCCTGGTGTAGTGAATTAAGAAGCATTTAATTTAAATAGCATTGATCATTTTTTAAACCACTACAATTTTATTTTTAAGTACCAGTTTTGTCTATGTGCAAGTATCTTCCAGAATTGTAGATGTGTGATGGAATTATCTCTAACTATCACATTTACCAGTTGCAGCTATGTGTAGTGCAGGATCCTGACGTTTGTCTAGAATGTGCATCGGAACTGCAGTAGCTTTTGAAGCCAGTGTTCAGCGCTACCTTGTAAACCTGATAGATCGGGCAAAGAAAAGCACTGATGGCAGATACACAATGGTTAGTTAGTATTTAGTTTTAAACTCAATGACACACCATAGAGTTGCCCAGCACATGACTCAACAGATAACAAACAAATGACATGGTAATGTACAGTCACTAGAGGAGATGCCTTGACTGCAATGATCTTGGTTTGATTTGAATGACAAATAAAAGAGAAAACATCAGATGTACAGAAGGTCTAAGCGCATAACTGGGTCACATTCTCAGTATCAAGGGGCATATTTACAAAATGGCCACCACGATAATCTACTACAGTGATTGGTGCTTTATAGTTATATACTTATACTTGCTTCTTTATAAGTATAACCCTTATAAAGGTGTTGTGCTACAGCTCTGATAAATCCTATTTTAAAACAACATTTGCCTGCTATTTTTTTTTGGTTCTTTCCCAAAAATATCATGCTCTTTTACCGTCACTTGTGTGCTTTGTCTTTATATTTGAATGGATTTCTACTGTATATCACAGAAAGAGCAGATGGAGGTGGAATTTATTTTGACTGTTTCAACTTGTAGTTATTGTATTTGCTCTCGGAAATTTTTCATTTAGTTTTTGAAGCTTTGTAAGCATATTTTAAGCCCCGAAGGCCTCTGGGTTCTGTTTGATTATTTTCTTGTTTACTGAGAGCTAGATTCTAGCACAGCCGATCTGCAAGCTTTAGGATTATTCTATGCCATTTTTTGGCATGTATGCAGCTATCTACTCTCCTGTTTTTTCTTTTTTTAATGTAGAAATCACCATGTAGCATCTGACACTCATCAAACTAACCAGATTTGGAGATGAATTCCCCTCGTGAAGGTCATATTTCAAATATGATATAACACTGCAGTTTTATGGCTTTATAGCTGTCTAATCATATTAAATTCCAAACAGCACTTAGTTTAGATTTCTACATGTTATGTATTAGATGTATTGACATACTTTAAACCAGCGGTTCTCAACCTGTGGGTCACGACCCCGGTGGGGGTCGCACAGCCATCCCACGGGGGTCAAAAACTGCTGCAGCACCCAGAAGCGGCTGCAGGATCCTCCTTATAAGGGTTCATGCGGGGTGACATCGGCCGAAAACGTCACCACGTAACACGCGTACATGATAACGTTTTGGTCGAACATCACCACGTGATGTGCGTACGTGATGACGTCCGGCCAAAACGTCATCACGCGGTGCGTGGTGACGTCAGCGCCAGGGGTCGCGGCCTCATAAAGGTTGAGAACTGCTGCTTTAAACAGACCTTGTCAGCCTATACATGTTGACTTTCTTGCTTTGCTTTTGGCTAGACACACAGAGTGTAAAATGCACATTAAAATGCATGACCATGTAATTGGTGGGTGGGAGAAGTAGTATGTAGTGACACCAGTCTTACTTGTGTTAAAGCACAATAAAACCTTAATGATATTTGCATTTGAACTGGAGCAATTACAATAAGAAGAGAGCTCTATGATTAAAACTAAAATGTATGGAAATGTTCAGTTCTGGGAAGGAGATGGAAATTTTCTGTAATGACTATTGTTATAAAAGCATTTGAGATGTTCTTTATTGTCCATTTATATATTCACACATTAAAAAAATGGGTATTAAGGTTATTTTAGCACATACAGTATGCCAACTATGACAACTTGATGTCCTTTTGCAATGAAAATGTCCTTTCTTAAAACAGCATGGAGCTATTCCTGTGAGATTTAAGATTTGGGGCACACAAATATATCATAAGGTGAGAGAATTTTCTCTTACTCCTACGGTGTCGATTGGGTGTTTGGGTTAACTAAATAGTTGTCCATCTTTCATTAACAAGGAACGGAAGATATATTTCACTAGAGCTAAACC
This sequence comes from Pipa parva, assembly GCA_019650415.1. Lineage (NCBI taxonomy): Eukaryota > Metazoa > Chordata > Amphibia > Anura > Pipidae > Pipa > Pipa parva. Next base: position 30,986 of record WMED01000193.1, read on the forward strand.
ACTGAAGTGTAGGGGGCGTTCACATTGTCTCTGCTAAATAGCTAGCATTTTCACACACTATTAAAAAGCAAAGATATACCCAGTGCTCATGGGAAAGTGGGAGGAAGCATGCAAATCTTTCCTTTATACCCCTGAGGCAAACTACACATTCAGAACTCCTGGCTTATTAGCATGGATATAGCCTGAAATTTAGAGAAATGTTGAAGCTTTAGAACCTATAAAAATATGATTACTAATACTAAGCAGTCCAATTATAAAAATTGAAAGCTTGTTGTCCATGCTCTAAGATATCTACAGTTACAAAGTAAATTTCATTCATGCCTCCTTTACAAGATAACTTTAGCTTTGGAAGAATCCGCTGAATGCAGTCATTACATTAATAATAGCACGTGTTAAAATAGTTTGAGTAAATACTGAATCAAAATATCTCTAAATTAATATGATCATGCTTACTATTGCTGGTATAATTATGTAGAACATAGTGTGATATTGAGATTATGAACATGACATGCTTTAAACTATTGCTTCCACATGCACTTCAGAATGTTGTGCTTTTTTTATTGATGTAAATATGCTTGGCAATACGTGAGTGAGCGTAAGTAGTCCCACGGTATTGCTACTGTTAATTACCCAGTGCACTTACTTTTGGTTTATAAATTTTATGTATAAGTATTTTTATATATGTATATATTTTAAGTATATATAATGTAACTGTAAATTGCATTGGTGTTTGTCTCATGTTGGCAGGCTTAAATAACCTATCTCCTGTATTTTTATAGTCAATGTCTATTTAACCAGTTTTTTCACTTGTCCAGATTACTACCTGATTGTATTTTATGTCTTTTGTGTGTTTACTGTAATGTAAAACTCTTGCTCAAACCACATACTTAACGGTAATGATAACTCTACAAGACATGTATCAAACTCATGGCCAGGGGCCAAATGCAGCCCACATCCCTATGTTATGTGGCCCTCAGTGGTCCCCCTAGGTGGTGTATGATATGGTGTCCCAGGTTATTTAACAATAATTTCAGCCTTATAGATGCCATCAAAGGGCTGATTGTAATTATAGGACTGTATAAATGTAACTATGCCTAAAAAGTTAAGCTGTTTGGGATCAATAATGTAGAAAAAGGTTCCTCAGCACTCCAAAAAGTAAAATAAAATGTATCTTCATCTTTACTAAATAACAGACGATAAAACCATGAGCAGTACGAACATCAAACAAGCACCTTACGCGTTTCGCGCCTAAGTAAGTAGAGATAGTAAGCTGTATGCAGGTAGGAGTCCATGTTAACATTTATAAAGAACTTGTGGCAAATATTTAAAACAGCTTACTATCTGACAGTTTATTGCAGCTTTATTTAGGATCCTGAACTTTGCAGCTCTCAGCCGACATCAGTGAACTTTTGACAGTTACTTGCTTTCACAGCTCTAGTTACACAGCGCTTATCAAACAGAGTCTTTGATGTGGTTATTATTCATGGTATCTTCATGTTATGGGTGGACCTATTGTTAACCCTGTATTTGCTATATATATATGCTTGTTGCACATACTGCAGTAATTACTATGATTAAGCACCTTAGGCGTGAGACGCATAAGGTGATTGTTTGACGTTCCTACTGCTCATGTTTTTATTTTCTGTTATTTAATAAAGAAGATTCAATTTATTGTACTTATTGGTGTGCCGAGGAACCTTTTTCTGCTATATTTTGGGAATCAAGTCCTTTTCTTCAGAGCACCCATTAAAGATGTGAGCTTAAACACAGGAATGAAGCGGTCTTTCTCTGTTTTTTGAGGGACCAATAATGTGCCTAACTGTCCTACAATTACAATCGGTCCTTTGATGGCAACCAAAAGGCTGATGTAGCCTTTGGTGAGAAATAATTTTGACACCCCTGCTCTACAGCAATGAACATGCACAGTAGCATCAAATCCAGATGAATAATTAAAGTATTATGACTCTAGGGTATGCAGCTACTAGTTTGACCTATTTAGTCAAAAACTAAGGTCACAATGAAAGAACATGGAAATTAAACTAGTATTTTCCAGTACAGAATTCAGTCTCTTAGTTTAGGCTTAAGTATATGTCACACTGAAAGATAAGTCAAAGTGGTTTATCACTGCCGCAAACATATTTTGTTTTTACCTATATAAAATGTGGTGGCAGATATCTAAAAGAAGTTGGATTCATGTGATCACCTGTGACCTGTGATGTGTTGCTGAGGTAGTATGGGGCCCTTTATAAGGGCATCGCTGATTACCAAAGTTCCACCATAGGCACGTGTCTCACGTAACCCTTTGGTAGTATTTATTGTACAGAAAAAAATAAATTTAAGTCCAAGAAGGGGTTAAACAGTATACCGCAGAGAAATTCAGAATACCACTTTCTGAAAGCATTCTTCATCACTTCTGACAATACACGATAGCTTGCTGCATCTTTTCAAAAAGAATTGTAAAATCTACCAGTATAAATGGCAAAAGGTGATTTTGTTTGTTTCTTGAAGCCTGTGGATGCCAAATATTCTGACAAGGTGAAGCCGCACGCATTGTATATCTTGACAACTTTTCATGCCCTCTGAAAAAAATCTCTACGTTAAGTCACCCTAGCTAGAACTCAATCAAGGGTCTTTGATAAGAAATAGCTGAAGTTTTATTTTTTCAAATGTATTTATTTATATTTAATATGTTTACATTGAGCTTCAAGTCTCTCTCCTGGGAATATTAGTATTTGCATTGTTTGTCTATATATAAAATGTAAAATCTTTATGATACATACCAAGCTGAGCTATGTAGTTTGTTACAAATCTTACAATTTAATTTATGTATTCCAGTCAGTCATTGGCCTATGCTGGATTGCACAAAACAATGTGTAACTCACTTGGATCTGTTAAATAATGTATGAACATCTACCTTGTGATCTGTACTTTTTACTATTTGTACAGTTCCCTTTTTCATTCCTTGTTAATTATAATGATGCATCTGCATATATAATTCATTAGACCACATAAGCTGTAGCTCTAAGTTTTGACTATAGTCAGAGAAAATACATTGAAGAAAATAAGACATCCAGACAAGTTTGGGGAATGGATGGTTGAAGCCAAAGACTAGAAAATCAGATTTAATTATTTAACAAAATAGTTGACATGTTTAACAAATATATGATCACTGGCACATGCACAGTGTGGCATAGCCAGTCAAATAGAAGTAGGATGAGAAGTCATGCGGAATGAGGCAAAATTCGACAAGTGAAGGGCAGTGACTTCAGTCTCAGACTGTCCCACTTACTACATTCTGTGAATATTCTATTTCTATGTTACCTTGTCCCTAGGTCATGTTGTTACTTAATCAGAGTCACCATTATCACTTTAGATGAAATATTTGCCTTACGCAATGCTGCAATGCTGAAATGCTGGAGCCCTGACTTAACCAAATTTCCCTCACTCCCCCCAACCAAATCACCAGTCTGAAATGGCAAAATCAAACAGGTGAATTTGGAGCAGTACACCTAGACATATTAGCACTTTCAACAAACTCCTCCACTTAGTCAATAGTAGAAGCACATGCGCACGCACACGCAAAGAGCTCTGTAAATTTGAGACTATTGTAGATACCAAATTGGTCACATATTCGCCACTTTGAAAAGTTTAGTTAATAAGTGAACATGGTAGTGGTGAAGTGGTGAATAGATGTGAATTCAAACCTCTATGCGACTATTTGGATTTTTTACAATGATAGGAAGGTGGTGTGGCTCGCTGCAAATCCCCAAAAAAATGCAAACTTTGCGTGCAGCAATTGGGGTGCACAAAAATGCCTGGGAATCCAATAGAAAGAACGTTGTGCACTCCCAATAAAATTTAAAACAAAAATTTATTGCTATGAAGTCATAAAAGCAGGAACATTCAGTGAAGGTAACAAATTAAAAACAAAAAGAAACGCTTAGGTGCCCCTTAAATTTCTTTTTGTTTTTAATTTGTTACCTTCACTGAATGTTCCTGCTTTTATGACTTCATAGCAATAAATTTTTGTTTTAAATTTTATTGGGAGTGCACAACGTTCTTTCTATTTTTTACAATGATGCCCAAAATCCTTAGGAATGCTAGGAGGAGTCTCAGCTATTTGGCCGACTGTCCTTTAGATTAGATTAGATAGATTAGATTCAACTTTATTGCCACTGTGTCAGTACAAATACAGAGCAATGAAATATAAAATTAGCATCTACCCAACTATAATATATACATCTATTCACTGCTACTCAACACATATACAAAACGCAGGTTACTAATGTACATTTAAAAAAAAAAAAAACACAGCCTTGACAAAAAAAAAACAAAAAGAAAAAACAAAAAAAACCCTCCTTAATCTACTAGTGCAAGTGAATAGACAACTATAGTGATACACCTATAGTGATATACATCCATGCTCTCACTAAACAGCGATTGCAATAAATGTCCTCAATAGGAAGTAACTGGGTGCCAATGATGCGTTGAGAAGTTTTAACTACCTTATGAAGATCTTTGTGGTCAGATACAGAGCAGTTATCATACCATGCATAGATATAGTATGTCAGAATACTTTCAATGGTGCACTGATAAAATTCTACCAATATCCTTTGCAACAAAATGGTTGAAATAAAGGCAAATGGGTAAAGTCCCAGATGCTAGAGTAACCACAATCTTCTGAATCTTGTGCTTGAGTTTATGTGAACTTGATGTGCAAAGCATATGTTGGTAATGCCTGCTGATATTTGTAGATGCACTCTGTGGCTAATAAATTGTTCTCTGTTTTTATTTATAAAAGTATTTTAATCTCATTCATTCTGTTTATTACACTAGGGACTAACCATATAATGAGAACCTACTCTTTAAGATAAAATCTAGCTTATTGATGGTGGTACTGCATGTGCTGGACTGCTGAGCATCCTAGGGGTTATGGGCAGCATTTACCAATGGTAATCTATATTTATCTATAGGAGAAGCATGTGAAAATTTAATTTCTGACTGAAACAATGTTTTTTTTAAAACTTTCTACTGATGACAAATATTACGAGGCCTTTCAATTGGGATTTTTCCAGGTTGGAGGTAACCAAATCTCATGGGAGCCATAGACTTCACCCACATACTATTTGCACACCTGCTTGGACAGGCAGAACATTTCTGGAATTAAAAGAAAATATCATTAATTAGCATGCAAGTGGAATGCAATTCTCAAGAACACATTTGTAGTGTCTGGTCACAAAGCCCTCATATTATGTCCTTCTAGTAGTTATTAGAACTTCATCAAGGATAGGTGGTTACTGAGTAAATGTGATGGGTCTAGGGTCTAAGTTACCTCCGGATGTTTTGCATCACTTCGCAGAGGCTGTTATATGCTCACTGATGTCCTGCACGCGCACATCAGCGAATGCTTTAAAGGTATTCCAGTCTCGGCGAAGCAGGAATACAGGAGAGTTGCTGTTGGACCATACAATGCTGTACAAGGCTGCACATCAAAAGGACTGGTTTGGTAATGTCTTGAAAATTCTTGGGAATTTTTGTTATTTAGTCCCCAGAAATATTATGTCAATGTGGCCTGACAAAATGTGTATTTGAAATAACATATCCCTTTTGAGGTAGATCCAGAAATACAAAAAACTGTTGGTTAGTGCTGGAACGTGTGGTCATGGTAAAATGGACCAAATATAGAAGTGCAAAAATATGTCATTCCCTAGCAAATAAAGGCTGATCACAGCCATTATTTTCCCAGTCATAACATACGACTGAGAGATGTGAACATTAGTGAAAGCAGACAGAGGAAAAATCAATAAAGCTGTGGTGTTGGAGAAGAATTCTACAAATCCTATGAACACTTACGGACTCCACAGAGCTATTTATGTGATGAGGGCAAACTCAATGGAAAAGGAGATACTACTTGGAATGGTCAATGGTAAAAGGAAACAGGGAAGAACAAAGATTTGTTGCTTGGACACCACCGTGGATGAGATAAGAATAATGTAGGTGAAAGAAGGCATAATGAACAGAGAAGCATGCTGGCCTATAGGTATGCAAGATTCAGATATAACTGAGAGGGTAGTATTAGAACTGGAATTGGAATTTGTGCAGTTAGCATATTATCCAAATAGAAGTGGCCAGTAAGGAACTATATAGCGCATAGTTTTCTTGATCATTGAACTATGGGTTTTATGAAACAGTAAAATTAAAGATGAAGCAGGGTTTCAATTTTGATATTTTGTCTCTGGCTACTGTCCCAGTAAACTTAAACTGATTTATGAACCCTGGATAAAACTTCACGTTGCCACTGAATCTTTCACACATGATAACCTAGGTTCAGTTATTGGCAAAGGGAATGGATGCTGCAAAGCAGGTTGAGTGGTTGCTGCTTTGTGCCTGCAAGCTGGAAAATGGGTGAAAGTTAGAACTGAAGCAAGGAGAGATGAATTCAAATGCACACCAAAGCTGAAGCATGTATGTGGTGCAATACCACTAATGAGCCAGGCAAAAGCTCAATAAAAGTCCAATAAGTAAATTAAAAAAAAAAAAAAAGAGATTGCACACACAGCATAAGGTGTACATAACCCAAAATAATTTACTACCAGTGTTACAGTGTACAGCAGAATGTTTTTGGGGGTACACACCTCCCTTCATCATGTAGAAAGTTAGAACTGTCCAGCAAAACAAAAGAAAGTCTATTTTATAATCTAAATAGAGAGCAGCTGAGCATAAGTTCCAATTTTCACAAAAGCTACTGAAAAAGAACAACCCAGAATTAGAAGCTGCTCTCTACTCTCCCAACCTCAGACTGTTCAAAAGTTCTGCAGCCAAACTGAAACAGAAAATATAAATAAATAATATTATGAGAAATAAAATTATACATACATACATAAATACCCACTTTGAAAACCCAGATATAGAAGAACTGGCCCACAAGCTTGTACATAGACTTTACAATCTGTGGCACACATCATTGTAGGTGGGACCCAATAATTTAGAAGCTGGAGGCAGTAACTACAGCCTCTTAAAAATCATAATGCAACTTGGTCTTTTCCTGTAATACTTGTGATTTTCACAGTATCTTTGCAGTGCTGAAACCTGATAGAACATAAGCTTTCAGTAGAATATACTGTAGATTTCAGCAGTGGCTAGTGCTTCTTTAATGACAGAAACCATGTTAAAGCAGTCTAAATGCAATTCAAATGTTGAGGTTACAAGCTAAAAGCATATCATGGCCCTTTTTAGCTTCAATATCTAAGACTTAGGAGTCCTCTCTGTAGCTTGTTTAGTCTATTTCCTCACTTATTAAGAAGCTCAGATCAGTACTTATCCAACTGGTCTGTCCCCCTTTTCATAACATTACAGCTTTGCATACATGCAAACATGCAAACATGAATCTGGGCAGTGCAGTGGCTCAGTGGTTAGCACCGCTGCCTTGCTGGGTCCTGGGTTTAATTCCACCCTGGACTTCATCTGTATGGAGTTTGCATGTTCTCTCCCCGCACTTGCATGGGTTTCCTCCCACAATCACACATCTGTATATGTGTAACTAAATAGGGAAACTAGATTATAAGCTCCATGGGGCAGGGACTGCAGTGAATAATGAATATCTGTAAAAGTGCTGGGTAAAGTAGTAGCGCTATTTAAAAATCTCCCGAATAGGAAACATAGTACTTGGGGTGAAACTAATATCAAAAATAGGATTTAACCTATCAAGGTCCATTCTCTAAATTCTGTTTCAACTTTTTAGTAAGGAGTAGTATTAAGTATCACATTTATTAGGTTCCATGCTATATGTTATATCAGCTTCAGATAATGTACAATTTAATAAGTAATGCAAGTTTCCATTGCAGAAAAATCCAGCTTCTTATTGTTGTCCTTTAGAACACAGGCAAATATTTGTACAATAAGCCAAATATGAGCTTTGAACTCATTATAAATGTTGCAAACTCTGGAAAAATAATGGAATGCGATGCAGTCTTACTGTGAATTTGAAGTCAAATAAATATAAACCATTAATCTCTCCTCCTCGTCTCAAACACATCTCACTTGATAACATCATCTGATTAATGAGCAATGGATGAGTCATTATTTGCAGATTCTCAGATAGGATTGCAATTAAAAAGTAAAGCAAAGGCTGAAGACAGATATTGCCTGATGCCTTCTGAAGACAGAACATCTATTTATCACTGTTGCTTCTTCATTTTTTTGAGGAGAGATCCTACTGAAGATGGATATATAATTATTTCCTTGTGTAAATTTAAAGAAATCTCAAAAATGTTTCTTACAGATTTTCTGTAAGTGGTCTTTTAATTGTTTCATAGCATTTGTTTTGGTAGAAAAAAATATCTGAAGAGGACAAAAGAAGTAGGATCAGAAGGGGAAGGTCAAAGAAATCAAGTCAAGATTAATAAGTAGTACAAGCCACATCACTATTCTCTTCTATATTACAAATGCATTTGGTGGCCTTTATGTTCTGTTGAAACCTCCTTTATATTTAACCTCAGCGTTGGTAGTAGTGGGTGATTTAAGTGCAGGTGATAAAAATGTCCATAAGCCAAAATCTCTGGTGGAACTTGGCAGATATGAACAAATTACTGAGGAGCATCAGCTTTAAATACAAATTACAGAATCCTTATTGAAAATATGGGAGAATCAAAAGATATTGAATATGCAGAGTTTTTTTGCTTATACTAAAATAATCTTGGGTGATCTGAATGATTTTGTTTTAAGTTTTATACAATTTACCAGGGCTCCAGGGAAGACTTTGTTTTGTGTGTGTGGGGGGTAGGGGGGCTTACAGGCACATAAATAATAGGGGAGTGAGGGATTTCTACCAAGAAAGGTTACATCAATTTTCTACAAACCCCAAACTCATTGATCTGCAGTAATTTTAAGCCATTAAGAAATTACCTTGTGCTTCCACTGCCATCTAATCAAGATTTGGTTTTACTTCTGAAAATAAATCCATAGAGTCTCTTCATCTGGTGTTTTTTCCCAAAATACAAAGATATTTCCAGTGACTTTAATTAGTCTTTCCATCACATGCCTATCGTTTTTACCTGAATTCACATCTTTATAACTAAGGGCAAGAACAGACTAAGGGAGGAATTCCCGATTGTGTGAAGTGAGCTTCGAAGCCTTCGGCTCACTTCGCACAGACTGATATGCGCTCACTGATGTCCTGCACGCGGACATTAGCGAGCGCATTAAAGGGATTCCAGTCTCGGTGAGGCCACTCTTTTGTTCTCGCCAAAACTGGAATCCCTTTAATGCGCTCGCTAATGTCTGTGTGCAGGACATCAGTGAGCGCATATCAGTCTGTGTGAAGTTAGCCGAAGGCTTCGGAGCTCACTTCGCATCAAACGTGAATTCCCCCCTAAGCATTTTATTGTCACACTATAGTGACACAATGCCCACAAATCTCAGTTCACATTGCTCTATCCTGCTTTGGCAAGGTGTATGCATGAGAATGTCTGATATATGTTTTGCAACATATGCATTTTAATAACATGTTTTTTACCGTGCCACATTTTTTTGGGAGGAAGGAGCTATTTTATTTTTAAATTTTATCTGCATGATTTGCATCCAGCTATTTTTCAAATAGCCTACCAATTCCTAGTTTTTTAACCTAAGGATTTGTCTCATTGGTTACCGCTGCATGTGGACAAATTGCGTATGATTGCTGATCGTTAGTACGTCACAACACCTGGGGTGTTTTGGAATGCTGATTGGAGGATATCTGTATATGGCCAGGAATCTCTGAAGGCTTATTGTCTCATTTAAATCTGGTGAGCAGTTAGCATTTACTGATATCCACTGATATTTGTTTTATGGTGGTGTTGTATTTTTTTCTACACATTCCTGGGCACGTTTGGGAGTTTCCTATATCATATTATTGTTTTTTCACGGATTCAGGCACCATTGCGTGCAAATGTCTTTTGCGCTTTTTTCACAGAAATTCATTTTTGGAGGTATTTGGAACTAAAAACAGTTACTTATCCATCTAGTTGCCAATATTAACCCTTTCAATACGTACCCCGTATCTCTCACGGGGTAGCTTCGGGTGGCCAGAACTACCTACCCCGTGAG
>WMED01000194.1:0-41028 GCA_019650415.1 Pipa parva
CGAAGTGAGGCGAACAGTACGCAGCTCACTTCGGAGCTTAGTGAATTACCCCCTAGGTGTTTTTAAAGGGAAACTGACTGGCTGTTATGCTAAATGAAGAAGCGCAATGTGCCTTGTAAAGAAACCTATACAGTGTAACTGGTAACTCATTGCAACCAATTAGCTTTCATTATTTTATCTTCAGTACATTAGTGGGTGTTAATATTTGTTTGGTTGCTGTGGATTACTAGACCTGGAAAAATGTGTTGCTACATTCATCTGTTTACTTTTTTAGAATTCTACATAATTATATAGACAGACAGTCACAAAGTTATACAGTAAATAATTCTTCTTAGTGTATTCCCCAAATTTATACTAAACTTAAAGGGACACTAAACCCTTAATATGATCAACGTTCATAATATATGTATGCTGTATAAACACTGTCATTAACTCTGAGTTGTAAGATGTTAGTTCTAGTTCAGAACTGATAACACAGTTATACATCCATATTTTAATCTTAGAAAAATTCCACTCTACACCAGTTAGTGCTTTTTATTTGAAGCTGATGGATATGTTAGCTTCATGTGATTGAATTTCTCAAGTGGATACAATCTTACATTACATCTAGTATCACAAAGTATTGTAATTATTTGTGCAGTGCTATCAGTTAAATGCACATGCAATTAAACGGAAGAAAATACCAGCATATCAGTAGAATAACCACTATACAAAGAAATGCAGCCAATCTGAGAGTTTTCTTAGCAGTATATATTTTCCTCTTTAGACCAATATTTAAAACACCTGCCTGGACTTTGTGCCCAGTAGGACAATGGATTACTTTAATTTAGTTTAATAGCTTATAATTCAGTCATGAACTAGTAAAGGTGTCCAAATAAGGCTGAAGTGTTAACTATACTATAAACAACTTTTTTTTTTTTTTTGCAAGTCCACTGTGCATTTAAATGTCTACCTTTAAATAAAATATAAATATATATAAAATACAAGGTGGATGAGCAATTAAATCTATTAATCAGGATCCTAATAGAAAAAAGTATCCTTCAAGGCAGCAGTGAACTGGAAGCATTCCTACAGCTTCCAATAAAATAGAAACTTGCTACACTTCAATTTATCAATAACATTCACTGAAATCTCTGAGTTTTATATACATGTATTACAGTATATGCATAGGTGTGCATATGGAGTGTCGCTAGTGTTCCCAGGCACACCTTAACATACGCACGCCTTTAGGGGTCCCTCTGTTGTCTTTTTATAAGGAACACATTAGGAGGCATACACTGATCCTCATGCTCATCTTAGAAAAGAACTATAGTCCTTGGATTTACTTTCTTCTAAGCAGCGAAAGGAAGCAGTGATGTCATCATGTGGGCCAACTGTGTCTGCACTTGCCTATGTGTATGAGGCAAAGTGTAGTGCTCTATATTTGCTGGATTTCCTTTTCCAGATCAAAGTGGTTAAGTAGGAGGCTGATGGCAACGCTCCTGTTGGGTGTAAGGCCGCTGTACAATCAAAAGACAAAGAAAATATAGTGACCAAGTAGCAACAAAAACTAGGAATACTTTCACATAGAAAGGGCTATAAGAATCACCTATAGTAATGTAGGTAACTTTACTACTATAGTGGTGACCAAAATGTAAGTAGTGACAGTTCTTCCTTATAATCATTCCAGTCTATTAATAGAATTTTGATATAAATCTAAAAAAGATGCAATTAGTGACATTATCTTTAAACAGATTCATGGGAATCATGGACTAATGACACTTCACTTGGGCACATTCGCATCACTACACATCTGCCACTGCCATTCCTTTCTCTTCATCAAGGAAATTTGCTAAATCAGCAGCTGTGAATTTGCATCATTTGGAGAGAAGGGACCTGAAGGGACATGAATTCACTACCCCTGTCAAATTCACACTCTGCTGAATTACCCCTTAAGGTTCTTTAGTGTTCACTGTCTGATTATAGAAGTTTCTTGCTGATGGTCCTAGGTGCACATTTTATTTGGACTGATTTCTTGGCTTTGATAGTTTGCATGATTCTGATTACACCTAAACGCCTCCTGAATTTGACCACAGTTTGCTTTGAGATTCTGCTAGTACTCATCTTGTCCTCACCACAGTCAGCTTACTGAATTTTGCTTCTTCTCAGCCAGACTCTGACCTCTGCCTGTACACTGATTTGGCTATAGCTTGGCTGCAGGTCCTTTTAACTCCTCGGCAGTCTCCTCTTCAAGTCTATGTAAGTCACTGCTCCATGGAATATTTCTACAGTTTAGAGTCTTCATTATCAAACTTTTTTTTGTGTGTGTAAGTAATTAAAAAATCTGCTCCTTTAGTAAACCATTTAAAGTGGGTGTAAAAAGTAGTGTATTTCTTCTGTTCAGACTAGTTCTGCATGCCAATATTGCTTGTAATTGTGTTGGTGACTGTGTCATTGTGTCCTTGGGAGTGAGCAGTATAAATGGCTGTGCCTGCAGCTGTAACCTTGGGCTAATACAAAGAGAGTAGAGTGACCTCCTAGAGGGCAACACTACTGCTCCTGTTATTTGTATAGTAAAGGAGGTGCTGAGATGCATGGTAAGAGGAATGGGTGTGAGAGGAGATCAATGATGCTGTAGTGGAAGGGAGTGAGGGGTATAATTACAGCCTTCAATATGACTCATTTCTATTTAAAATGACAATTTTCTCTTACTTCAGATTCTCTTACATTCACAATTGCAAATCTACTGATAAGAGCATCCTGAAAATGAATAATGCCACTGATTAATCTCATTAATATATCAAAATAAAATCAATGCTGAACTTTTTCATAGCCTAACCAGCGTGAGATAGAAAATAATACATTCTCTTTCTGAGACCAGATTTATAGAAGCTTATCTATGCAGTGCCCCTAACACTGTGCTCTTTGTCACATGTAGATTTTCATTCGTTAACCTCATAAAAAAGTTTTTCCTCTTTGTATACAATTAGTATACTTCTTATGTTTGTTAAAGAAGTTCTTGTTTGAAGGAAAATGTAAATATCTTGTATTGTTTATGAGATTACTCCTTTGCCAAAACAGTCACTGCCCTGGCAAAATTGGGAATGCTTGCCCTGAAGGTGTTATTTGGAGGAGATGGTGATATATATATATATATATATATATATATATATATATATATAATGGTGACTCCTAGAGCATGGTCCCAGGAGTGGTTGGTTAATAGCTGTCCTGCGCTACTATTTGCTGCCATTCGATAGAGTGGCTGGTATGGTGGGGGATCCTCAGGCAGGGTCCCAGGATTGGTGGTGAAGGAAAATGTTTTAAATAGGGGCAAGCATTCCGATTTGTTAATATTGTAATGGGTACATAACTTCAAATAAGTTATTTGGTCTGTAAAAATTGGTTTGAATAATAAAAAAGCTACAGCCTTTTTAACCCCATCTTTCATGTCCTGGTGTTCTTGGGTAATTTGGAGGGATGGTTGCAAAGGTTAAAATAGGTTTAATTAATTGGTGGTTATAATCCTGGAATAATATTGACACTGTACCAGTCAATAATAAAGCAGTGCTTTCAGACTTCTTCTATATTAAGGTTATATTTTTTGTATTACTTACATGCCTGCAAAACAAACTATTAAAGTGTATTATTCCTCCTTTTTAACCAGTAGGTTGCTCTACTAATGTGACAATGAAAACTAAGATTACTTTTCCTTCAAGATTTGAGGAATCTGACTGGAAAAACAAAGACAGTTCCCCACTTGCTCTGCATCTTCCAGCTTAGACTTTCTGTTGCTGGTTAAAATCTTGTTAAAAGTTTATTTAGACAACAGCCATGTTATGAGAAAACTCCTAGGGAACAGTGCACAAACAAGGTATCTCCAAATAATTCTACTGAGGATTACGCAAATTAGTCTTTGTATAGCTGATCACCTACTGAAGGATATTTATAGGTTTGCATTAACACATATTGTAGTTTGGAATTTTTAAATGAACACTTAACTGTTCCTGTTAATTTCTTGATTCTTTTCTGTGTCTGATTTGTTTTGAAAAACTATTATTTTCTTCCTAATGCAGAGCTTCTCCAAACAATAGTGCACTCCCACATAGCTGCTGAAGCCACTGATCTAACTATTTTAATAGATAGCTTGCAAAATATGTGTCTAGTGAGAACAGTAGAGAACTATTATATAAGGCATTGAGCAGGTCAAAGACTGGAATATTCTTCACACGCTCATTTGTAAATTAATAAGAAGGAGAAAAGAGAAAACAAATAGCAGACAGGACACACAATCGGGAAATGTTCCACTGATTTATACACATGTATTATAGATAAATTCATACTGAAATTAACTAGGAGGAGAAAGGCAAAATAAAAAATGCCAGGAAGAATCTAAAAACAGATCAATGTTCTCTAATACGCTTTGGGCACAGAGCTGATAAAATGTACTAGGCTTCCTACACTATTTAACAAGTTAGTGGCTAAGAATTCATTTCCTAATGCAATCATTTACAACTATTGCTAATCTGGACAGGAAACTGTTCTGCATTTAAGTGGCAGGTTAGCAATATTATATTGCTTAATGACAATTTTAACTGAATATTCAATGGGGAGGAGTTAAAGGGAATGTTTCAGCATATTTAAGAAGTTTAGATTATTTAAATTGAATTTAACAAATTTGTAAATAATGTGCTATGAAGATAGATAGATAGATAGATAGATAGATAGATAGATTAGATAATTTTTCAATTCTACATATGTACATAAGGACATACAAGGACTGAAATTTTGTTACTCATCTCTCCAGCATATATGATATTGAAAATAGGCAAATATTTTTACAAAAAAACAAGTAAGCAAAGTAAAGTGCAAATATACCAATATATAAATAAAAAATAAATAAGTAATGAGAAGTGAAAGTGCGTAACATACCAGCTTTAAATAGGGGGCCAAATGGAGCAAATAGTATTAAGAAAAAAAGGGGAGGGGGGAGTTTAACATGGAGGCAGGTTAAGACTTTGAGTGCTTGCTGAAATTACAAGGTCACAGGGGAGTAGCGATAAAGGAGGGGAGGCTAAGAAGTGAGAGTGGGGGTGGAGATAACGGAGTGGGGGGGGGAGATAAGAGAGTGGGGGCAGAGCAGGGAGAGAGTTCAGAGTTCTTGCAGCCTGGTGGATGAAGCTGTTCTTCAGTCTACTGGTCCTAGCCATTAAACTGCGTATTCTCCTCCCTGAGGGTAGCAGGTTAAAGAAGCTGTGAAAAGGATGGGTGGAATCACCTGCCAAACAGAGGGCTTTCTGAAGGAGACGAGAGTTGTATAAGTCCTGGAGGCAGTGGAGAGAGGAACCTATAATCTTCTCAGCCATTCTTACAATCCTCTGTAGAGATTTACACTCGGATGTTGTGCAAGACGTGTACCATACCATGAAACAGCTAGTCATGATACTCTCAATGGCTCCCCTGTAGAAGGTGGTTATGATGGAGGTTGAAGCTCTTGCTCTTCTTAGTTTCCGAAGGAAGTAGAGACGTTGGTGAGCCTTCTTGGCTAGTGACGATGTGTTGATGGACCAGGAGAGATCTTCAGTGACCTGTACACCCAAGAACTTGGTGTTAGTCACCCTTTCCACAGCAGTTCCGTTGATGAATAAAGGGGCATTTATTGAGACTTATTGCAGCATGGGTAGTGCGGTCGGTCAATGATTAGTACTGCTGCCTTGCAGCGCTCGGTTCTGAGCTTAATTCCACCCTGGACTTCATTTGCATGGAGTTTGCATGTTCTCCGCTCAATTATATGGGTTTCCTCCCACAATCCAAAAACATACATCTGTGTCTGTCGATGTGTATGTGACTGAATAGGGAAAATAGATTGTAATCTCCACGTGGCAGATACTGAAGTGAATGACAAATCACTATAAAGCACTGCATAATGTAGTAGCGCTATATAAAAAATAAGTTAAAAAATGCTTGCTATTCGATAGGGTTGATACTTCCTGTAACCCTTTCCTGTTTTCTGTTACATGTTGATCTCTCCTGATCAATGTTGGCCTGTATGTGGTATGTATGTAATATGCATCTGGACTGATTACTGCACAACTAAAATGGATATTTAGGCAAATCTTTCTCTTTAACATTCATGATTTCTAAAATCTCTATGATGTAAGGCACTGAGATATGCACTGCAGGGATGCAGAGGAACAAGTGCAGCGTGCAGTGAGCTTCAAGGATGCAATGACACAGGACCCTAACTGGATACTTTCTGCTTGCTGCAAACATACATGTAAATTCTTCTTTTACTTCCTCCTATTTAATGTAAACATAGTTTTGTTCACTATGTAGATACTCCTTAACTGTTTTCTGTATTTCAGTGTTGTGTGCTCCATGCTCCCAAGACTAATCTCTTCTTTAAAAAACTCCCCTTTAAATGTACCATATTCTTTTCATATCTCTTCATCACTGCTTTCATTTGCTTACACACTTTTCTATACACTGTTAATATAACAGCCCCTTTCCACTTTCAAACACAGGAAAACCTAGTTCAAAATCTCTACTCACATACTTTTCCTCTCTTACTACTTGCTGCAGGGTATATTATCCCTAATCCTGGCCTCTGCCACTTACCTTTCATTCACATTCACCCTTTCCTTTTTTCTCTACTCCTACTTCCCATGGCTCATCTAACAAAATTCCAATTCCCACCCTTCCACCTTCTTACCTATCATTTTCCTCTTCCCTTTTCAATGCAGCCTCAGCCTATTCTTATTCATAATCTTCAGCCTTAGTTGAATGCAGAGGCACAATCCTACACTTGTAGTGCAAAATATCTGTGGAAGAAAACCCATTTGAAGGTGGATTTTCTGCACTATGAGACATAGTTATCAAAAGAGTTAATTCACATCCCAAAGTAAATTTGCCACACGACACAGGAAGTCTTCCATATTGCAGCAAAGCAAAATAATTTTAGCTTATATACCTCATATTGTGTGTGCGACCTTTATTTCTTTTTATTCACCAACTGGATCTTGATTAAGTCTTTGCCTGACTCATACAGGTTATTGTACCCCATACACACCTTGCTACTGGTGTGCATTCAAATTTTTCTTTTTTTCAGATATAAAGATTGTCTGGTTTGCTTACTCTAGAACATGCAACATATAATTGTCTATGTGAGAATCAATCCATGTCTAGACCTAAACTGCACAATTCTAAAGATTGGCCCTGAGCTTTGTTGATGGTTATTGCAAAATCAAATTGACAATTGCAATCTCTAAAATTGAAATGGCATATCCATTGGAATCATAGGAATGCGAGGAATGAGGACATCTTCACCTTTGAAAGGTCCTGTCAATAATTTTGCTTCTACAACATTAATCATTAATTTTGTTGCTTCAAGCCACATGCCCGCTGTTTCTCGTTGACGTCTTTCAGCCACTCTCAGCCTGTTGCGTTCATTCTGTGAACGAAGCAGATCTGAAGCTGCAGAACGCAACTGCCGTGCTCGCAATGGTGCATCCTCAAGTCTGGCTGCACGTCGCTCTGCTGCTTCCTTGGCACATATTTGAGTCATTCTTTGTCTAATTCACTCATTCACTGATGCCTGTTCTTCCTCAATTTGATTTGCAATTACTCGTCACACTGCTTCCACTGCACAAGTAGGATGACCTAAGTTTGATCTTCAGCAAGGCATTATTTGGTTGAACTAAAGCAGATCGATTGCACAGAAAAAGAAGAAAGAAAGTTATAACAAAATCATATAAAATTGCAAAACATTAAAAAAGGAAAAAACACAAACTAAAAAACAAAGAAAAAACAAGCAAAAAATATTAACAAAATATTTCAATTCAAACACAGACACAGCTGAATCAGAAACAATGAAATAGAATCATAAAATATTTAGTAGCCTAAACAGATTCGTATTATTAATCCTCACCCCTGGCTGAATGCAGAAACGTGTTTTATCAGATCCTGCATGCGTTGTGCAGAACATTTGTGGAGGAAATTCCATTTATGGCCAGACTTTCTACATTATAGGTTTCTGCTCTCATGCTTTAACTCCTCTCTCTCCCAAGCCAAACAATCCTATTACAGAACTCTCATAAACCAGAATAAATCTAATCCCCATATCTGTTCTCCATTTCTCCATTCTACGTCCCTTGCTCTCAGGCGTGCAAACCCTCTCGCACTCCCCACATGATTTTGCAGACTTCTTTAAAAATAAAATTGATAATATTCACAACCAGATTGCTGTTCCTCCTAACAACACTGACTTTAGTCTACCTACACCAAACATCTGAGTTTCTGAATTATTTTTCTCCTGCTACCAAGTCTGAAGTTTCTCAACTTGTCTCTTCCTCCCATCTCACTACATGCTTTCTTGACTCCATGCCTTCTTTAATTAAGTGCTGTGATTCTGTCCTTGTGCCTGCCCTAACACACCTGTTTAACTCTTCCCTGTCCTCTGGAACTTTTCCCTCTTCATTTAAATGGGCCTGTATTAAACCCATCCTTTAAAAAGCTACGCTGGACTCTGCGTGCCTTGCTAACTACCGTTCTGCCTCTTGCCACTGGCTTCTAAATTTCTACAAAGTCTTGCGTGTACCTGTCTTACTAACTATCTGCATGTACACCATCTCTTCGACCTGCTGCAGTCTGGTTTTAGGCCGGGGCACTCTATGGAGACTGCTCTTTGTAAACTTGCAAATGATCTCCAGGCTGCCAAAGCCAGGGGTCACTTTTCTGTTCTAATTCTCCTAGACCTTTCCTCTGCATTTGACATTCTCGACCACTCCCTTCTTATTGAAATTCTCCATGCCCTTGGGGTCCGTGATCAAGTTGCTTCTTGGCTGGCTTCCTTTTTTTCTGATCATTCCTTTTTTGTTCCACATGCTAATGATGCCTCTTCTCCTGTCTCACTTAGGGTGCGGGTGCCCCAAGTTTCTGTCCTTGGCCCCCTCCTGTTCTCCCTTTACACTCTTTCCTTGGGTGATATCATCAATTCATTTGGTCTTCAGTATCCCTTGTATACAGATGATACACAAATTTACTTATCCGCTCCTGTGCTAACATCTGAATTACAGTCTTAAATGTCCAGCTGTTTCTTAGCAATCTCCTGTTGGATGGCCAAGTGCCAGCTCAAATTAAATCTTTCTAAACAGAATTGAATTTCTTTCCACCCAAACTTGGACCCGCTCCTACCTTTTCCATTCAAGTTGATGGTGCTATCATCAACCCTGTTACCTATGTATATTGTCTTGGAGTGACTTTTGACTCTGCTCTTTCCTTCTTTAAATACATCTCTTCCACTGCTAAATCCTGTCAATTTTTCCTTCACAACATTGCTAAGATCCACCCCTTTCTCTCTCGCTCCACTGTTGACACCCTCATGCATGCTCTTGTCCTATCCCGCTTGGACTACAGCAATGTTCTTTTATCTGGCCTTCCAGTTTCCTATCTCTCCCTTCTCCAGTCTATTCTAAATTTGCTGCCAGAATACTCCCAGAGGGGACAGCCTTTCTCCCAATCTCTATCTGATCCCTGGCTCCCCATAAGTAAGTGAATCATTTACAGTGTTCTCCTTTTGACATTTAAGGCACTTCACTCTGTTGCCCCTCCCTACATTTCTTCACTTGTATACCTATATATTCCTCAATGTCAACTATGCTCCTCTCAAAGCAACCAGCTTTGCGTGCCATGTACCAATACTGCCCTTTCTCATCTTAAACCATTTTCTCTCTCTGCCCCTCACATCTGGAATTCTATACCCCTTTATCTTCAACAGGAACATTCCATCGTCACGTTCAAATCCAAACTAAAATCATATCTTTTGGAGCACTAGCACTGATTTTTATGCATATATTTTATTTAATCTTTAGTTATTCATGCTTAATATACAATGTATGTATTTATTGACCTATGTCTCAACACATTGTACAGCTATTATTGTCCTTCTATCTGTGTATGTAAGTCTTCCTCCCATTTAGATTGTAAGTTCCAAGGAGCAGGGACCTCCAACCTTTTGTGTCAACTACAACCAACCTAGCACTTAAAGTGATGTATCCTTGTGATATTTTACTTGTATTGTTTAATGCACTTTTCCCATGTCTGTATTGTACTTGTATTGCTGAACTGTACAGCGCGATGTAAATTTGTGGTGCTTTATAAATAAAATTATACATACATACATTTAGGGGGTTATTCACTGAAGTCCGAATTGTGTATAGGTGTGAATTTGCCAGATAAGGACAGTCGCAATAGCCTGTTACTGTCGCAGTCGCATCTTTATAATGAGAATATAGTAATATTTACTATGGAAAATTGTTGCAGCCACAACTTTAAAAAATTGTTATAGTTTATTATGTTGTTATCATTATTATGTAAAATTTTTTATTATGGGGAAATTCTCGCAGTCTTAACTTCTTAACTTTAAAAATTTGTCATGACTTTACAATGGAAAAATTGTCACGGATTTGCTATGAGAATCCACTTTTTGAGAATTCGACAGTTGAGTTTGCACTTTAGTGAATAACCCCCTTAATATAACGTGTTTTGCTTTTACGTCCAACAGATGGCGCTGTTTAAAAAAAAAAACATGTTTTTAGCTGTCACTGCTGCGACATCTATATAATATAGGTATATAAAAACACGCATATTCAAATGCAACGCTGTGTCAAAATTTCAAAGCAATCGGTGAAGAGATTTAAGATTTTGAACAAACGAACATGTACATTTTTATTTATATAGACTATACTATCTGAGTAAGCTCTATGAGAAATCTTAATCCTGTTGATCAAGCTATTGGCATGCAGTTTTAAATTAATCATCTGAAGAGGAAGTATGTGAAAGTGGTGGTACCTCTGTAAGAAAGCTTTTCATTAAAAAAATTAAAATATTAAATTTACATTCCAAAAATTATTTATTTAACAGGGACTGTAACTGTTTGAGACTGTTTGCTTGAAAAAACAAAAGCAATATACAGTATATTTAAAGTATATCAAGGTATACAGATATATTCAGTCTTTGGTGAATCAACTAATACATTACATTGTGCAGAAGAGTCCCACTTGTTTCATTAATGCAAAGCATTGTATCTGTGATGTTTTGGGATTTGAGTATCACAACACCTCATGAAACACCGCTTGCCTCTGTATAAATGTTATAACATGCACAGTCACAACTTTGAACATTGCCAGTTCTTTAATGAGGTTTATACTCTACTGCCTCTAGAAAGTGTTTAGGAAAATAAATTTGCAAAATATAGCTTTGATTCATAAAAAGTTTACTGACAATTATTTCCAATATTTTTCAATATCACAATTAAAACTCCCAAGATTACCTGGGATCACTAGCCAGATGGAAGCTGGGATTTGTGATTCTGCACAAAAAATAGTGGCAACGACTGTTGAGTGCCAAAGATTGAGTGTTTGACTCAAAGAATTCTTGCCCATATAGGGGAGATGCAAAGCAACTGTATGGTTCAGGAAATATAACATAACCTCCCTTAAGCTGAAGAGCTGCTTGCAAGATTCTGCATATTTAGTAAAAATAAAACAAAATCTTATAAATTCCTGTGAGACATTCTCTTTTGATGTATCCTAAACTTGGATTCTGTTCTATTTTTTGTAATACCAAGAGATACATTACAATTTTCCCTATATTCACATCATGTGACCTTATAAAAGACACATAAACATTTGCTGGATTAAGCTAATTAATGAGAGAGTATCATGAATTTTTACATCATGTTTATAATGAATTGTAAGCATGGTATATGACACATTTGATATAATAATCCTTTAGTTTTGATCTCTATATTATAGTTTCTGAGATTTTCATTATGATTGTTATGGGAACATAAGGCAGAAATCGATGCTTCTGTAATTTCTTACATTTACATATAAAATTCCCATGCAGTCTTGTCTTACAAGACAATATTGACTTGTAAGTGACAACATACTGCAAGATTTATGTCTTCATATTTTTAACTTGATAATTACAATTTAAAGAGCACTTGCACATTTTTACTCAATATTTACAAATCATGTGAACATTATAGGTTGCACTAATATATCTAGCATAAAAGCAGATGCCTTGTCTCATTCTTTGTGTGCCCAAGAAGAAGACAAATTTGAAGATCTGGTTCCTACAATACCTCCTGATCAGGTTGTAGCTCCTGTGTCTATGTCCACCCCCATCCCAGCCTGTCCTCCTGAGAAACTTTTCTTTCTTGTCGATCAGGGCTGCATTTTCCCAGGCTTGTAATGCCCTGTTTGCCATTCATCCAGGTGCCAGGTGCACTACCACTTTGGTTACCTGTAAATACTAGTGGTCCTCTCATTACAAAGCCTACAAAGTATCCTGTACTGTTTGTGCCCAAGCTAAATAGGCCTTCAGACTTTTCCTAACTATTCTACCCTTTTTCCCCAAAAATAAGACCTAGTGCAATATTTTCCAAGCTTAGAAATATAAGGCCTCCCTTGAAAATAAGACCTAGTGCGCCTTTAGGAGCAAAAATTAATATAAGACACTGTCTTATTTTTGGGGAAACACAGTAGTACTCTCGATTCCTTAGTAAGACATCTATAGATTCATGGTTGAGTTCAGCAATTATAACAACCATCAATTATTCATTTAGTGGATCTAACGAAATAAGATTCTCTTCTCTATTACTTCTGACCATGGAACTAAGCTTATTTCATAGTTTCGGCAAATGTTCTGCAACACCCTAAAGATCAAATTAAAGTTTTCTTCTGCCCATCATCACCAAAGAAATGGCCCCACAGAAAAAACAGATGCCCAAACACTTCCTTATTATTTGCTTTGACACTTAGGTGAAATTTAATAAAATCTATGTTACCGATATCACGATATCGGCCATTTTTTGCCGATATCACGTTATTGATGTTTCCGATATTGCGATATCGCCCAGTTTTTGCTGATATCACGTTATCGATATTGCCGATATTGTGATATCGGCCAGTTTTTGCCGATATCGTGATATTGATATTGCCAATATTAAGATATTTCATTTTGCTGATATCGGCAATATCGATATCCTGATATAAAATTTCTAGCGATATTATGAATTTTTCCCTAGAAATGAACAGATTAATATTGCTGATATCACAATATCGATAAACTGCCGATATTGCTATATTGGCAAAAATTGGCTGATATCGCAATATTGATATCACGATATCGGTAAAAACGGCAGATGTCGCAATATCAATATTTTCAATTTTATTCAATTCACCGTTAGGCTCAAAATAACTGACCAGATTTACTGCCATGGGCTGAGTTTGCCCATAATAATCTAATACTAGCCTCCTCTGGTAAGCATAATTTTACATTTAAATTTCTTTACACCTTATTTCTTAAAATTATCAATCCAATGCTCGTTCAGTATTCTGCCCCACCACCTTACCTTACTCAGTCAGTCCCCACCTGTTCTGAAGAATCCTGACAACCTTTCTTCCAGTCTTGGTTTTTAACTAATGAAACAAAAACAAAATATTCCAAGGAATATGGTGGCTTAACCAAAAAGTATAAATATCATAGTGTTACTCACATCATAGATCAACTGGGTGCTCTGCTGTATATGTGTCCATAAATAACATAAATCCACAATGTACAAAAGATGAAATCCACGGCACTCCAGAAGATAATAACAATAAGTTTTTATTCATTAAATTAAAAATTTCAAAGTGTGAAGAGCAATGCCTACATATGCTCAATCCTACACGTTTCGTGCCTCAGGGCGCTTAATCATTAGTTACATTAACTAATGTAAACATCTGCATCTCTTTTTTGCTTCATAACATTTTGCTTTTCCAAGTTGGCTTTTGATTAAAACTCCCCATCTTTGTTGTTGTAAATTCAAATCTCTGAGACTTTTATTCATTAAAGTTTGGATAGTATTTCTTGGATTCTGGCTTGCCTTGCCTGGTTGATTACATTGCAGGCCTGTATGAATGAATAACCTTGGCCTCTGACAGAGAGAGGAAGCTATAAAGGTAGCTATGAGAAAGAAAACACAGGAAAGCCTGTGAAAGAGCATATTTATATAACCTGCACTCCTGGTTAAAAAGTAAATATTTATTATTAAATACATAAAAACAAAAGTATTGTACGACAGGGAACATGTGACAAAAATAAATGAATAAATATATTAAATTAAGCTAGAAGAAGGTCCTATCACCCACTCCACTCAAACTCTCCCTATAGGTCAGTGATGGCTAACCTATGACACACGTGTCAGAAATGACAGAAGTCTCCTGATGAAGCTGCAACATTAAAAATAGCAGTGAAACGTGTTGAGAAAGAAAGATTTGTTTATCTGACAGGCTCTTTTATGCATCTTTGTGAGTATATATATTTTATCTGCTCATTGTTCGAATAGATCGCAGTGTTACACTATGAAATGTTATCTATCTTTTCATTTGGACATTGCTTTGGAAATGTTTTAAGTCCTCATTATCTACATCAGCGGTTCTCAACCTGTGGGTCACAAACCCGGCAGGGGTCACACGACCGACCCACGGGGGTCGATAACCGCTGTGGCACCCAGAAGCACACGTGATGACGTTTCGCCTGAACATCAACACGTGACGCGCGTACGTGATTACTTTCTGGCTGAACGTCACCACGTGACACACATATGTGATGACGTTCCTGCTGAACGTCATCATGCTATGCGCATTGTTGTCATGGCCGGCGGTCGCGGCCACTAAAAGGTTGAGAACCGCTGATCTACATACATCACTGGAGTTATTGGAACTGCTGGGCATCTGGAGAAAAAGTGTGTTTGTGATGGTGGATATGCTATATCCATCTGGTGAGCCTTCCCATTAATATGGGTGTTGTCAATGGTCTTTTAGACTGAAGATGTGGATTTCACTGTTTCTGCTCATTCACCAGTTCACAATTGGTGTTTTTTTTCTTCCTAATCTTTGAATGACGCTTTACCATTTGATAAGGCACTACGTGCCATTCTTCTTTTTTTTGTGCACTTTTCTTTTAGATTGTTGTGAATTAAAAAGTATGGTTTAAT
The DNA here is from genome assembly GCA_019650415.1 of Pipa parva. Lineage (NCBI taxonomy): Eukaryota > Metazoa > Chordata > Amphibia > Anura > Pipidae > Pipa > Pipa parva. The sequence goes on from WMED01000194.1 coordinate 15,023, forward strand.
ATGTATGTGGAGAGGCAAGAAATTCATTCTTCCTACACCGACAGATTTAAAAAAGTAAGAGAAACTCTTGTTAAGTATAACATGTATTTTATTTTCCTTTTTAACTACATCCAAAAATGTATTTTTTTACATAAGTTTGTGAGAACCCTAAGGAAGCAGATTATTATTGGAATGCTTCAGTTACTTTCCTGCAAGGCAACTCACATCTCCTGACCTCCTTGTATGCAACACAGCAGGATGTTGCTCTGAGAGCTCATAAAGTTAGCAGTAGAAAGAAGATTGTTCCCAACAAAGCCATTAAAACAACAACTGTGAAGTTCCTGTTTTTGCAAATTACAGTGCAACCTAATTAATGTAAGAATTTTAGGGATGTCATGCCCCTTGTTATCTGGTAATGATCTACCTAACTCTATAGTCACTATAGTGGGCACTTAGATTGATCTTATACTGTGTAAATTATTATTTGTGATTATTTAGTGATTTTAGTGATTTAGTGATATTTTGTGATTATTTAGTGATGTCACAATGATTTCAATATAATACTCTTTAGAGCAGGAGCCCCATCCTTAGTGTTTCATCCATTTTTTTCAATGAGATATCTACACACAATATCTTGCAACAACCAATCTACTCAAGTTTGGTAAATATTTTTTTTTTATTTTATTTTTTTTGGAAACATCAGTCATTACATACAATACAATCATATTTGTTATCAGACCATTATATAAGTTAATTAAATTATATGAATTATTATTAACAAATTCAATAACGTTAGTTAATTGATTGACTGACATCAACATTTAACCTTAAGAAGGGAGGGGAGGAAGGGGGGGACAGTAAGTGAGGTTAGGGGAAGGGAGTGATTAAGATGGGTTTCCAGCTCTCTCTTTTTTGTTGATTTGGTAATAATTACTTGGTAAATATTATCCATATAAACACTGCTATACATAGCCGTATATAAACCTAGGGCTATGATAATACTAGTTATGTTTAGCGGTATCCTGTTTCCATTGTTGTTTCTGGACATATTTCACTGAGTCACTATGGGATATTGCATGTTGAATGTTAAGAAAGAAATTATATCAATCATTTTAGGAAAAGGCTGTGAGGCTATGGAAAAAAGATAAAGGTGTCTGAAGACTTTTTTAATGTACTGTTTAAATAATACTACAATATAGTAATGTACATAAACAAGTTTTAAATTTCAACACACTTCAGCAGAGGTCTATTTACATGTTAGGAGCCTGTACACAAAGAACTTTTGCCTTTTTTCCAGTTTATTAATAGCCATCAGTGTGAACATGGGTGGCTCAACAATTTGTGGGGCCTTAACAAAATGGAACATTTTCAGGCCTCCCCCAAAGTAACATATATCGGAACACGGAAACATAGAAGTTACTGCTCATATAAACAAATACAATGAATAAAGGGCTGCAAGCACTAATTCCCATTTGTAGGGGCCTTTCAATGATAGGAACTTTAAGGTGATAGACTCATGGAGGAGCCAGCCATGGTGTGGAAACAGTACATGTACTAAATACTAGAATAAAGTACAAATGCTTCATAAAATTATCATTTATGAACAGAGCTATAAAATGCATACATACATAAAAGACTTTCATAAAAATCTTTCAAGGAAATCCTGCTGCATTAATAAACCAAGATACAGATTTTTGTAAATAATTTAAATCTTGACTTGTATCACCATAAAACAGATTTCTTATAGTTTTTTTTTTTTTTGTAATAGCCCAGCATGGCTTCTAAATATTTCCTGTTTGTTCCAAAATATTGCTATTAGTTATAATAAGTGAATGTCTGCAGTCATACGGCATGTAGAAAGGCTGTCATTGTGTTATACTGCTGAGACAATATTTGTGGATAGTAAGATTTAAAGCCATATCGTCTAAACTCTACAGTACATGTTTACACTGTCCAAAGTGGAAATGTGCCAGTGAGGTAGACAGAGATATATTGAACATAATAAAAAAATTATTGAGCTCCTAAAGCAGCCCTTTAAGTTTCAGCTTGCACACATTTCCAGTTCTTTACACTGCCTGCAAAACCCTGTTATAGCTGATTAAGAGTAGCTCGGCACACTGCTCCTGGGAACAGTTTTTTACAATGAAAGTTCCTAAATCCTGTTACATTGCATGACTTTAAACTTGATTTATTTCAAACCTTTTTTTTATACATCTTTATTGAATTTTACATATCTGCACAATACAGCCACACATACCTGGGGTAATGCTTAAGCTCTAGACAGCTGTTATACAGAGGAAACAATGGCAGCAGTTCTGTTCTGCTTCATGCAGTTGGATATATACTGTATGTATCTGTAATAGAGAGAAGCAGTGCTACACACTCCTGGGGCAGAGGTGATTGGCATCTGATGAAACACATCTTGATGTTCCTTAATCTCTCTTTCATGTTGAGTATAAAACAAACATAAGATTTATCAAAGCAAAAAAAATAAATAAAAAATCGCAGTGTGTTTTCATGTTTATTGCCAACATTTTCTAAAAGCCACCTGCCATATGATCCTACATTTGTGCCCATGTAAATCTAACATTTTGTGACCAACAGTAAGAATTAAGAGTACACCTTTGTTCAGAACACAATACACAAGGTAAAAAAAATTCTCCTTTTGTTCTTATTAAACAAAAGTATCTACTTCAAATTGCTTTTGTTTAGCTAACATCATATTAAATCCTTTTTTCTTACCATCAACAAGGAGATCAAAATACTTTGTACAGCAGAAATGATCTAGCAGCGCATCGCTGTAAACAGAATAAATAATCATTTCTTTTGGCATGGGATTTAATTATAACAGGATTTATAATAATAAAAAAAAAATTTTACAAATATTGCCGTTCAAATCAGTTTTGTTATTTTATGTAATGTGAAGATACATCTTTATTTAATTAAATGCAAGGTTTTTTGTAATGTTGATTATTTGCCATAAATGAAAAAAAAGGATTCCTTATTGCAAACAGCTTCACCAAATTATGTTGTCTTAACTGATAGCTTCATCTCTGTTTCAGATGAAGATTTTGATTGAAGGATTTAATCCCTTTTAAATATATGCAAATTACAATACAGTTCTTTATTTTATATTTCTTCATTCAAATGCACTATGTCTTCTAGGGAATGGTTAGAGATGAAAAAGATTGTAATGTAATGAGTGTTAGTATTTTTTTAGTTGTTTTGAGATAATAAATATTTTACTATTGTATTTCAATATTGTCATTGTCATTGCATTGTATTGATACAAATGTTGTCTCAGACATACAGCAGAATTCTCGTGGCTTCACCATTTTTAGGTTATAGAAGCTGGAGTTCCTCAGCGATCTTCAACAAGGACCCATCAGAGACTGAAATGCTGGGTATTGTTATACATGCAGATTTTACAATTATGTGTAAAATCATATGTTGAGATTTATTGGACCCTATAAATTGCTGTGGATATAAACTACACAGCAGTTTCCTGGAATGCCTGTTCTCAGACATTTCATAGGTTTGCACATTCACTACAAAGGCATGTGGTGCAAATAAATAATTTGGTTCAACTGCATTGTGCACTCTGTAAAGCAATTCCATTGCGTAATGAAGCTGAGTGCATTTTAGAGCCACTAAACATTCTTTGGATGTTTAGTTGTCTAGGTTACCAATAAGATCATCTAAAAAAGGAAACTTTATTCTTAGAATAATTTGGCAGGGTTGTTTTGTTGTGATTTCAACCCCAGAGAACAATCCAGATGATGCCATTTTTGGTGCGTCATGGTGATGCCAGATTCAACATATAGGCAACCATGGCAAGGTTAGTAGGGAACTGTCTACCCATAAGTTTCAAATGAATGGTGCATTGATTAAAGAACCTTCAACTACAATTCAGATTATCTTAATATCGGAGTGTACCTCAGAAAAGGTACAGCTGGCAAAGAAACAGGTGGGTAAACTAAAACAGGATGCCCAGGGGCAACAGTTGTTGTCCTCTTGCAAGGCATTAATAAGATTGTTGTTTTCATTTATAGCAGCAAAGTATTGTATGTGCCACATTTACTTACTATTCTTAACTACAGTAATGAACATATTCATTGTCTAATCATCTTTTCTTTTCATTTTTAACTCCCTGCTGCTTAAGAAGAAGAGTTGTTGTATTTAAAATGGGCACCTGTGCATCATAAATCATATGTAATAAGAACCAGTGTAAATTAATTAATTCTTGTGTGATAGTGCTAATGAGAATGTCATGTTTGTTAGTACTGCGAAATAAAAATGAAGTCCACTTAGCAGAAATCAGTTTCCTTCTATCGTATTCACTCGTCTTGCTACCAATATGGTTATGCAAGAACAACCTTATCCTGCTTTACTTTAACACATTAGATATGGTGTGAAAGTTATTGCTTTCATTTACAGTATATGTTCTGGCGTTATCATTTGCCCATAAGGCAGACATTTACACTTGAAGGCATACCTGCATTCAACCTGATATTCAGAATATTGACTACTATTTCACCATCTGGACTGATAATAACCAGGCAGTTCAGATTAACATTTTGAAACAGATTTTCTATCCTCCCAATATGAATATATTCATTCCTTTCTGTTAAATCAGAACTTTTCTAATATTTTTCTTTGAAAATGAATATGAAACACTAAAAGCTTTTTGTGCTGGGCATTAAGGTGGGCATCAGCAGAGAAGAACAGCTCTATGTGAAATGGCCAAGCTAAACAAATGGGTTGACAAGTAGCCAGGTACAACATATGCAGGATGGATTCTAAGCAGAATGTAAGAGTCAACGTAACCCCTAAATTAAAGCAGAAGCTATTGTAATGATTTTGCTGCCATTCACTATAAACTCTAAATCTGGCTTGGTTAAGATTAGATGGGGAGATGAGAAGTTTGATTTTGAGGCAATTTAATTTAATACACTGAGCGACAGACTAAACAGTCAGTGATTTTCAACTAGCCCTGTGAATTAATGATTAGAGTAATTACTTGGATAATTAAAGACAACCATTAAAGCCAAAAGTGTGGACGATGTTTCCTAAGTAAAGAGTGTATAGATAGAAAATCAAATCTCGAGGACACAGCATAACTTCTTGGGTGCATCCAAAGAGAATGAAAAAGATCATATATTTTGAGGTTATTTTCTTTGTAACACATACAAAAGAGTCTAGACAGTAAGTATATCATTTGTGTGTTAAGCTGTCAGTGTTGCATTGCAAAATTTCTGTGTTCTGAGAAACAGGAAACTAGGGCATCTACAATGACCAAGGAGAAAAAGTTTGGATGATGAAAATATAGATGAAAAACCTGCTGTTTTTGCCTGAGCTTATGAGAAGTTACATTGGAAGTTGATCCGGAATGCAAAATTTAGCATGAAAATTAACATTAGCACATGCAGGGAACAATTTGTTTCTTATCAACAACACCCATCTGCATACCACCAATACCATCATACATTTCTATACTACACATGTAACAGGTTGGATTTAGTCAATGGATCTTATTACAAATTGTTTAATTAACAACAAAGCCATTCCAGCTACCTATGTAGATACAAACACTGTGCAGGGGCACACTACACTAACTATAATGTAATTCAACTACTTTATACTTTCTTCTTACACTACTGGATGTCCATTGCTTTATGTTACTAATCTTCATACGCACACATCTAATTACATTTTGGGTACTACTCAGCAACTAAAAGATTTGAAATCTATTTTTACTGTAAATATATTAGTATCAATAAGATGTTATGTGTTATGCTGAGAAGCATTTTACAAGTTGATTTCCACTAGCTCAGTGCAGAAACAAAAAATTCTAATTGCAGATATTCTGTACCTTTCATGATTTTCTTTCCCTAGTATTATATCTGTAAATTTTACATAATTGAATTTTTCAGAACAACGCAATTATGATTCTGGCCTTGTATTTTATGGGCAGGTAAACTGGATTTTACAAAGCACAATTAATTCAGATTCTCCATAGGAAGAAGCTATAATTGCTCACCAACTTTGTATGTAGCAGAGAGGTTCCAAAAGAAAGGAAGGATTCTTCTTCATTACCATCAGGAGTGGAGGACGCTATGTCCAGAGCTATCTAGTACAGTAAAGACCTAAATAGTATTGAAATAATATAAGTTCTTTTGAATTATGGTGTGCAAAGTCTACATTAACCAGAATATTATGATGAAAACTACTGAGAACTCCAGGATGAAGTAGAGAATAAATATTTAAGGTCAAATAATCCCTTTGTCTCAGTTTAGTCATAGCTTTAGTAATAGAACATAAATTCTAAGTAACCTCTTTAACAATTCTGATTAAGTGGGTAATTTCCATTGCTATATTATTTCCTTAGTGCATTTAAGATGCTAATTTTCTCTCCAATTTTTTTGGTGTGGTAGAGAAAAATTTGAAGCTCGGTGGATAATAGTTAAGGTCCTAAATGGGATTCACACTTCTCCATACATGGCCAGGAACACCTGTGGTGAAATTGATTAAAGTCAGAAAGACCACTCTGGGTTTTCCTGTCTTTACTGATAGAAATCTAGTTTTATTCTCACGAGATTTCGTTCATGATCATGAGATCAAGTTTTCCAATCCCGAATTTTCAGCATTTTACATGGAAAGGAAACCATGCTACTAATCTAAAGCATGAATACCTATCCATGGAAAAGAATTAAAAAACTCAAGATCGAGAAATTCAATATTGAGATCTCGAATGAAATCTTGGGAAATCTACCCAAGATTTCTTTCAGTAAAGTTGGCCCCTAGTGTCAAGTCCTTTTCTCCTTCTAAATCCCATGTTTCATTTTCTTATTCACATTTTACCCTATGCTGGGCACTAATGGTTTTTCTCTCAATTATGACTTTGTTACCATTTTTTTTATTAGTAAAGAGTGTGTCCAAGTTCTGATGATGTAGTAGATTAAGAGGGTTTATTCACTATAATTTTTGTAAAATGTGCTAAAATAACTATTTTTTATGTTATAGATTAACATGATTTATTTATTGTTTATAATTCACATTATTCATTAGGTTTTAAGGTGCTGTTTATAATCAAATCTTTTTATGCATAATTTCTGTTAGATAAACCCTTTAGGGTGAAATTACCAGTGTACTATCACACTTTGCAAAGTGTCTGTGTGTGTCTCTACACAATGGCAAGTAATAGGGACTGTATAGAGAGCAAATTGATGAGATTTTACAGTGGTATATGTCCAGAAATCCTAATCCACTGTGAGGCTCAAGTGTTTGAGGCTGATAAAATATCAGCAATCTATTAAAGCTCCCCTATTATTTTTACACAAAGGCAAGATCTATCCTCCTTTTCCTTCCCCTATTGTCCAGTTAAGTATGGGAAAAAGTACAAAGGCATCAATAAGTACTAGTAATGGCCAGATCTGCTTTTAAATGTAGTTTTATATTATTCTCCACTACAAACAGATTATATGCTCCCCTTGGATGCATCTGCAAAAACAGTAGCTCAGTGCAGATGATCATATAATTACAATAATAAAGAGAATGGGAACCAATCTTTAAAGGAAAAGTCCGTCTTGTTTATAGTTGGGTTAATTGTTAAGGAGGAGGGGAAATATTTACTGCTTGTCCTTTTATGCTCCTGCACTGCCTCTGTATTATATTTCAATTATATTATATTGAAATTCCAGTTTTTTGTTAATTCATTAAATGTGCAATAGATTTTCTATAATATGGGTACAAATTCTATAGGCATATTTATAAACTAGCACAAAAAATTGTTTAAGCCATATCAGTCCAGTTGAATAATTAGAAAGATGAGTACTATGGTATTATATGATTCTTTATTTGGACTAACAGTTCATTGTTTAAGACAAGCTTTCGAGAGATATTCCTTCATCTTCATTGACATAATAAAGAGGGAATCTCTCTTGAAAACTCTCTTGAAAACTTGTCTTAAACAATGAACTATTAGTCCAAATAAAGTATAATACCACAGTACTCATCTTTTTAATATATTTATAAACTGTAATTTTAGTACCTTTAATTGGTAGTCTGTGACTAATCCAATATAAATACTTTTTCTTTCTAATTTAATTTTTGGTTTACCCTAATTTGGATAGTTTGTATCCTGGTCCTTGGTATAACTTGGACAGAAATAATTATTTGTTGTTTATAAGAGTTTGATAACAGCTAAACTAATGGAAGGGCCCAGGCACATTTTAAGGGGATCACCAGACCACCACCAACACCCAACCCCCCCCCCGGACCACCACCAGCAGCAAACTCCCCCCCCTCACTGCCGCCATCCCCCGAACCATCAGCATCCCCCCGCACCGCCACCACCACCAGCCACCCCTGCTGCCCCCTGGACTGCCACCACCAGCAGCCCCATGGCACCCTGGGAAGTCATCCACACTACCCATAGCTAAAACCGGTCTTGGCTAGGCGTAGGGTTAATTAATGTTATAGGGTGTAGTAGTGTGTGCCAGTGTAGAAGCTAGGAGAACGACAGCCCAAAGTTACAACAGGAGTATGTGCTGCTGGATAAAGACTGCTGTTTCCAGTATCAGATGCTGCTAAGAGGTGACCAGAGCATTGGTACCAGTGTTGGGAGTAAAACAACTGTTTGTTTTGTTATGACTTTTTCTCAAAGTTAAATGTTACATGAATTGTACTTAAAGGAAAACTGTTGCCTAACTGACTGCTTGGGTGTTAAAGGGGTGGTTGCTGCTATTCTTAGGGGTTTCACTGGCTAAAACCTGCTACCTGCTCCCCAGTCATTTGGCTAGTTCCCCACAATATAAAAACACTAATAAATAATACATGTGTTGGAAATATGGGACTAGGTATTGAGATGAGAGCACTGGTCTTTCTTTCTTATGCAAAAAAGGCAGTGATTCTAGTTGGAAAATAAAGATGAATAAAATAGGAGAAGCACTCGGAAATATATCCTAGGTATAAATAAGGCAATTAAAAAATTGGATGTGAATTAACTAAAAAAGCTTTTTGATAAAATCATTATGACAAATTGTAATTTGGTCTGATTAAAGTATAAATTCAATCTGCAGTTTTTGTACACAGACAGCTGGACAGCTTGTACAGCTGGATTTAATTAGTTATTTATTAATTTAGCTTTTCACTTGTAAGGAGCTACTCCTGGCCATATATAACTATAGCGTTACACACTTTTTAGATTACAGACCTGCACACTGCTTCAGTGTAGAACAGGTACATTCCAAGCATAATTGCATATACATAATTATTTTGTATGCATTATGAAGGGCAGGCAGGGTCAGTGTTAGAATGGGATGCTCACAGCCCACCAGGAAAACTGTTTTGTGGGACTCCACATACTTTCTGTCATCATTCTGGCATATATATGTACACTTAAACAGACACACACAAAGATGTACCCTCACCCATTCATGCACATAATCTGACCTACACTTTTGCATGCTTATGTACTCACTATTTCCTGTGTTCTGTATTTCTGCATAAGGAGAAGTATGCCCCTCCCTCTATCTCACAGGAAGGCACTGCACTCATTAATAATGTAACGCAATCCTGCCAGATGGAGTTAGATACATGCTGTTCCACCACTCGTAAAGAAGACAGAGCAAAGGAGAGAAGAGGCAACCTCATAGTAGCACTCAGGGAACAGCCCTAGTGGGTAACACAGCTCACTGGGATTTTTCCTGGTGACCTGGTTGGCCAGTCCAACAATGGACTGGCTCACCTGCACTACAAAGCAGAATTGTTTTCTTTTATTAAAATCGAAATCTATGAAGAGAGTGCAGAAATTTCGCACCACATAGTGCTTTATCTCAATAAACCACGGAAATATAGTAAGAAAGACCAAACGATCTCTAAAAAGAGTTGTGTGAGGAAAATGTGCCGAAAGTAAAAACAATGTGAAACACCAAATCTTCGTGTTATCAGATCACTCAAGTGTGCCAAGCATGCTCACCAGATATAGCAATGGTAAATTGCACATCAAAAACTTCTTCAAATCTTCCAATCCTGATATAAAGATCTCCACACACGATATAATCCCTCAGGTAATGTTGATGCCCAACAAAAGAGCAAGATAAAGCAAGAATCCAGTTAAAAATATGTTTATTGGTTTTCAAATAAATTCTTTAAGAACAAGTAATACTTGGTTTAAAACCAAAAATCTTCCTATACAACAGACTGTGAGAATCACAACTCCTCTCTGGGAATCTTATAAAGGGGTGTGGTATTGATAGTGGCTGTTTATAACACACCATTGGGGATGACCAAATATGTACAACTACCCCACATACATAAACAAGCAGTGTCTCACTAAAACAATGTTTTATCAGACTGTTATTAGTACAGGATAAAGCAGGCAGGTACTATACAAGCATACACATAAAAAGCATGACAAAAAGTAGAATCAGATCAAAGTGAACGGTATGCGGTACCTGTCTGCTGTACTCAGCGTAGCTCTCAACGCGTTTTGCCCACCCTACGCGGGTGTATACGGCTTCTTCAGGAGATAAACTTTATCTGGTGAGCATGCTTGGCACACTTGAGTGATCTGATAACACGAAGATTTGGTGTTTCACATTGTTTTTACTTTCGGCACATTTTCCTCACACAACTCTTTTTAGAGATCGTTTGGTCTTTCTTACTATATTTCCGTGGTTTATTGAGGTAAAGCACTATGCGGTGCGAAATTTCTGCACTCTCTTCATAGATTCCGATTTTATTCACTTTGCTGGTCAGAAGGGTTTTCAAGCGTACACCCCAGAAGAGGAGCTGCAGTTTCACAAGTGAACTTTTGGCACATATTTTTGGATTTGGAAACACAAGGACACTATTTGGACTGAGTACATTATTTGGTTTGATTCACCTGGTTCATATATTTTCATATTTTTATAGCGCATCCTATTTGAACAATCTTGGTTTTGTTCAATTTTGTTTTGTTTCTTTTATTAAACATTAAAGGAAAACTAAATTCAGACTTTTGATAATGGAACCTAAGCCTAGAGTTTACCAGCTTTGGATGTGCCTTTGAGCACGTATAGAGCCGGTGATTGAGGGAGAAGCTGATGAAAATTTTAAAAATCTCAGTCTTCAGTACAGGGGAACACAGATTGTTAGTGGTGTGAGGCTGGATCATCTTTCATATGGTATAGAGCACAAGGAGAATTGTCACAGGCCTAAAACTTTGTCAGGTTTTAGTTCTACTAGTATGTATATATATTTTTTTAATAGTTTATTTATATAGCACCACTAGGTTAAGCGGCACTGTACATTTTTCCCATAGGAAAAAAGTAAAAGAAATGATGTATTTGCAAAAGCTGTTTGTGTAACAATCTTCACAGTGCACCTATCCTTCCGAAGTACTGAACCATGAAATGTAGGAACTGAGTAATTAATACAAAAAAGCATGGGGCTAAGAACAGAAAATGCTATCTTTATTAGAAAATGTGAAACGAAGCTGCAAATAAACAGCTATCTTCAGCAAATTTCAGAGTCTGTTATTTACTATTACACATTTGTGTGGGAAGCAGTTTTAACCATATTGGCCAGGCATTCAGAACAAAATAATGATTTTAGTGCCAACATGACTGCATAAATATGTACTGCTACTCTGCCTCAGCCTCTGCCACAAATACTATTTACTAAAATATTGTGGGCTAAAAAGCAGATTTTTCCTGACCGTGCCAGGGTTTTCCAATATCATAATATTCTGTACACAAACATTCCAGAGCCTGGTTATCTGCTAATGTTATTTACTACTGCATGCTTAGCTTCAAAGTAGATTTAAGAAGATTGTGCCAAAACATTAGGTAAAATATAAGAATTAAATGGCTACACTTGTCCTGTATGTTCTAGAACTTTCTTTTGCTTTCACATACTGAAGTTTAAAGGTACTGTATGTGTGGCACTGCACTGTAGGAAAGGATCTCCTGCTGCCAATGTACTCTCAGACGCACATGTATATGTATGTATATTTTTATTTGTAAAGTGCCACAAGATTATGCAGTGCTGTAAAATCCAGTAATAATACAGACAAGGGAGAGTGCATAATAAAGAACAAGTGAAGTAAATTACAAGCATATAATAAAGAAAATACATCACTCTAAGTGCCAGGCTATGATTGAAACAAGAGGATGAAGGTCCCTGCCCCATAGAGCTTACAATCTAAATACAATAACACAGTCACACAGATATATCTTTCTAACACACATTCACTCATTGGGGTCATCTGTTAAAAGAGCTTCCGTAACATCAAAAAACAAAAATGCCATAAATACTTTTAGAATTACAATAGATTTGATATGTGCTTCCATAAAAATTCATGTTTTGGACATACTTCCTGAATATTTATTAAATTAATCTAAAACCAGCATAGAAAAATAGTGACTGGGTGAGGTCTGTTTAACAACATGGCTGCCCTCAGTACAGACATCTACCATGCTAATTGAAATGAGAATTTTTATTATTTGGGTAATACTTTAAGGAGATGTAATGCTTACATTAGGTCAACTACATCGTTTTTGTGTTGGTATGTTTTTCCTCTGAATTCTGTTTTTTGATTTTATTTGCCAGCAAGCTGTTGAGACCTGAATAGTGGATTTATGCATCAATGTGTTGCAGTGAACATCTACCATAGGCACTGGATAAACCATTCATTTTCAATTTGTATTCTGGCATAGTTTTGGAGCAACTATTGGATTGGAGGAGTTTACAGTTAAGTTCAAGTTCTGAAGTGCTATGAGGGGCCTTAAGTGCATTGTTTTAAGCATTTGAACACAGTTTTGGCCATGGCTGGCACTCTTTTATCCTGCCTTATCAATTAAAGTATCAGTGAATTAAAATGGCAATAGATGAGCCTCCCAGAGCATGACCATCATGTTCTTACTTTCTCTCAAATAAACACAAAATTAAGTGGGCATATTATTTAATTTGGATACACAGCTGTGTCATCTGAACTCGTATGCATGGGCACAAAACCACATAATTCACAATGGTTACAATTGCAACACAGATTGTACTTCTGGTGGCTTTATTTGTATAGGCTCTTTGGGGGTGGGTCTTTAAGGTACTGACATTTTATCCAAACCTCAGAGAAAGACCATGTCAATTGGTTGGCCATATTCCAAGATTATTACAGTCTTATCACACTGTCACATGCAGCTACCCAACCCATGGAAAACTAGAAAGATTCAGATGAGAAAGGGTTTCAGACATATCTAAACAGAAGAGGCTGGAGTTCAGATAGATACAGGTGTATGCTGAGAAGCAGGATACTGTAGAACCTAATAAACTGGCTAGGAGTATATACTGGGAAACAGGCTGTAAGCAATATACAGATTTATACTAGGGGTTATTGGCTAAAGTCCAAATTGTTGCGTAAAGGTGTGAATGCAGTAGCTAAATACAGTTAGAATAGACTGCTACTGTTGCAATCACATCTTTATAATGAGAATATTGTCGTGGATTTGCTATGGAAATTGGCAATCGAATTCTCACTTTAGTCAATAACCCCTGAGAATCAGGATAGAAATTAGGTTCACGATAGCAAAGTGCTCTATGGACAGGCCAGACAATAACTAAACTAAGACCTATATCAGCCATCACAGACTGATCTGCCAAAGCAAACAGGTAAACCCAAGTGGGTGTAACGTCTGTGGAAACAAGAAACAGCTGTGATAGACAGAAAATATCCAAGACATACAATACAGTGAAACCACAAAGCAAAATATAATACAACACCATAAAGAAGTGGTAAAATGATTTAAAAAGCAAGAGGACAGGAGTTCTAACCCCAGTGGAGACAGAAAGGCAGAGCGAGATTGTGACAAACACAATAGAAATAGGCCCTATACTACCTTCTGATGTGCCATTTTGGTTTGAAAAAGCTTAGTATGCAGTAAGGTCTGCTTAAAACGTGAGAGAGCCTGTACAGACATAAGATTTAGGTTAAAGTGTTAAAGGCCAAAAACAATCTCACATGCAGAAGTGGAAGAATATATATAGACAGAGGAGAAATTAGCAAATATGATGTTTGTCTGGACAGAAAGGAGTCTGGCTTAGCCCAAACCTTGCATTGCAAAAGTATAATGTATCACAGAGTAAATGTAAAAATCATTAGCTATTTCTGCCAAACAACTAAATAATGAAAGAGAAACTTTAAGTATGTTCAAAGTTAATTGGATCTCAACAAAAGGATTGAGGAAGGTTGCAGGATATCTGCAAAAAAATCAACTGATTAGAGTTTAATTTATACCCCTTGCTGGTATTCAGGCATTTTCTGCCATTTGAAAAATATAGTACATGTCCCATAGCTTCAGAAGCAGGAAATCAGGAATTATCCAAGTACTGTACCTAGTCAAAAGCATTTGCATTCTGATGTGCATTCTGCTCTTCAGAGCTGGATGTTGGGAAATATACTTTTGCATGGGAAGCCATATAGGAGGAATCATAGAGTCCTCCTTTTATTCTACAATGTGGTGGCTTTGCCATCTGTACATGACCTGTTCCATGGCCTAATAATAGCTTGTGTTACACACAGAGAGGAAAAGGGAGAACTCAATGGCATTATGCTATTAAATATCAACAACATAAACTCTTTTTATGACGTTTTATGTAACCATAGACTGCCTTATTCCTAGAAATACAAGACATACTGTATAATGAAAGAGCTAACGTGGATACAGCCTAAATGATGCAAATATTGCACTCAGAATACCATTTATTTCAACTGGACTCTTTGCGCCAGATGCTGTATACAGGTTTTCTGTTTAGATGTGTACTAACTTTAGCTGCTGCAAGTTAATCACAAGCCAAGTCAGGATCTCCCGCATAACACCTGTTCTTCATATACTACACTGGTTTCCTTACATTCATTTCAGTACTGGATTGTAGGCAAACAAAATGCTATATGATCAGGATCACAGCTACAAATGAACTAGACTTCAGAGGTTAATATGGCATATATGACACTCTAAATTAAATGGTGCCCATTGTGTGCCAGATGCAACTGTACTTGAAGAAACTTCCTGTGGCTCCATGTTCCAAGTGAAGAGTCTCTAAATACAAAACCAAAATACTTGTCTAACTTTAAAGTTCGAGAGTCCTTCATGAAAATGAGTTCTTACTGTAACAAAAGCTGTTTCAGTAAGCACAACAACATCCTGGAACTTGTCTTGGGCATGTGTTTCATCTTTCACACCAATGGTTCCCTTTCTTATACTGTAAGAGTGTTTGAATACACAAGGATATATGTACAATGTGATTTAATGCAGGTCACCCAATTCTGTTGATTACCATTGTCACCCTGTTAACTAATGAACCACTTGATGAAAAAATACTTCTCAAAAAAGGCAACCCTACTTTCTTTAAGTACACTGTTTGCTCAAGGCTTTCAGTCCATGCTTTAATGTTCTTTCCACTAGGAATTTTCTTCACTTTCTCAGTGCTAACCATGAAGCTTCTGTCATCCTAATATACCATCCACTTTCATACTGCTTTATGTAATAACTGACTGAAATGTCAAAGTACTAGTGGTCCTAGTGGGAGTATTTATGTGATTTCTCTTTGAAATATGAAACGACCTCATGGACAACCCTACAAGCCACAAATAATTTATTGCTGTTTGTTGCTAACTTAAGGTGAAGCACCATGAACATTAGTTTTATTGTTTAAATTAACTTGGCTAAGTCTTTAATTCACTAATTTCCATTTTAGCATTTGCTGATCTGGAGTCATGCAATTGATATGGGATCATAGGTCACTAAGGTATTATTATAAACTGCAACATTTGTTAAAGGAAGGGTAAACACCTAGTACATAGTACAGGTCCACTTTGTGCTCTTAGTCTACTATATATTCACTGTTTGTCCATAGTCTCTTACTTTAAGTGGCACTGCACACTTTGTGGTAGCTGCGTGCCTGCATCCCTTTCAGTTTCTTTAGATTTTTATATCCCTGTATTAATAAAATGCTGGGGTCTGCACATTGTTTTAAAAAACCAGGAGTGGATTAGGATATCCAGATGGCAAGGGCCCAGGCAACAGATGTGAGTATGACCTAACTAGGCTTGCCAAATCTCTATAGTCTCACTATCACAAAGTGAATTTTATCTTCAAAATGAAAGTAAAAAAGAATAAACCTAGACATGCATCTATTAATAATACAGTGAGTACAGGTTTGGTTTCCTGATTGGATGAAATATCAGCCCTTTTCCCTGATGCAGTCTGTACATCTGAAGGCACTCCAGGGGGTTAATTAGTCTCTGTCTTTCTCTTGCCCATTTCACAGTGCTTGGATTGCTCTTCCAGACATTATACAAGCACTGAACTCTTCAGCGCTTCTCTCTACAGTCCCTCATTTGTGCTTAAAGATTTCATCTTGCCATCCCGCCGTGCTGTCTCTCATTAAACTCCAGTGTTCAGCGTGCCTCAGGTAGGACAAATGCAGCTGCAAAAATCCAAAACCCATTTTCAGTTATAGAGGCATGAGCGGTATGCATATTTATATTTGAGATGCTGTGTTGTGTGCACAGGCCAGGTTATTCTTTTCTAGAGCTCATTCAGCCTGTAATGCTGGGCTTCCTTTAATAACATCTTCACTGCCACCATCCTGAATATTGCTTAAAAGCACAGTAACAACAGAAAAATGAAACAATATCTAATTACTACTAATTCTTACTATGTATTTATAAAAATATGATAAACAGTTCAACTGTGCTTTCAGGAGCACTTCAGTCATTTCTATTATTTAATATATTATCTAATTAAATTTCTGTCTGTCTGTGAAAACAAAAGTCATAAAAGAAAATCTCTGTTAATGCATTCCAGCAGGTTTTCATGGGTACAGAGCAGAGGGAAGCAGCAGACACCAGATAAAAACATGCAATGCACAGAAGAGGTCCCAGTGCAACTCTACAAGTCTGTCGAACTGCTATGTTGAGTAAACATTAAATGCCAGAGCTGTTGAAGTTGACTTCTGTTATAAGCCTGCTTGGATAAAAACATTAATTGCCAATTGCTTGTTGTGCAATGAATACATTTTTTTAAAGAGTTAAGTGCAAGAATACATTGCACTCTTATTTGTGAGTAAACACCCTTCTCTGATATAGTAGTAGAACTAAAGCTAGCCCCGGGCAGAATTTAATGTAATGAGTTCTGTAAGTGTTGTTCTTTAAAGAAAAACTAAAGCTACCTCCACACATATACATAATAATGAAGCCCACTTACCTGCCTCCTAAATTGTTGTATTAAAAAAAAAATCCAGATTGGCGCTTCATTTTGAATACATTATTAAATGCAAATCCGGACCTGTGATGTCACTGCTGAAGTTCTGGCAGCATTAAACCTTAACCTGAATGAATCTTAAACACTGTTTTCCCTGATTGGTTGTAGCAGCACCAATAAACAATAAAGTGCTTTTTTTTTGCGGTGGCTCAGTGGTTAGTACTGCTGCCTTGCAAGTGCTGGGTCCAATTCCACCCTGGATCTCATCTGTATGGAGTTTGTATGTTCTCCCCGCACCTGCATGGGTTTCCTCCGGGCACTCCGGTTTCCTCCCACAATACAAAAACATAAGTGTGTGTGTGTGTGTGTGTGACTGAATAGGGAAACTAAATTGTAAGCTCCACGGGGCAGGGATTGAAGTGAATGACGAATCTCTGTAAAGCGCTGCATAATATAATAGCGCTATATAAAAAAATGAATAAACAGTCATAAATGATATCTCCTTTGTGCACCACTGTTGCACCAAAAGGAATTGACTTCCTTGCAGTCATTACATCAGATGGAAAAGGACCTTGTTAAGTAAACTTTTAGAATTAATGTTCACTGATTTATAAAAAGTGTTATTGTGCTGCACTTCTTGTAATACCGTATATACATAACATTTCTCTATATATTTTATTTCTATTTATCACTTAAGTTCTTCCTTAATAGATTGTACTACAGCGTTATAACATAGTGTTCAACAAGAATCTTCAGCACCTTGTAAATCTGTGTAGAGTATCAGCCACAGTTTTCTAGTTTGTAAGCAGGTCACCCTTACCCTGGAGAGTGCTAGCCTTAAGTAATACATGTTTGCAGGTAACCCTGCATTCCATAGGGGATTGTAGGAGTTGTAGACTGCAGCCAACTCTAGGTCATACTCTATGTTTTCTCTGTAACTGACAAAAATCAAATAAACCACACTGATTATATTATAATTAAACAATTTTGCGGGTAGTGTGCCAGTAATTATTATTTTACATTGTGTTCATGACTATAGTGGCTTATGGATAGATTATCAAAGCACAACTATTTTTATAGTAGGTAACAAAATCAGATTCTAGCTGCAGACGTAGATAATTCATTGTACGGCTGTATTTT
This sequence comes from Pipa parva, assembly GCA_019650415.1. NCBI lineage: Eukaryota > Metazoa > Chordata > Amphibia > Anura > Pipidae > Pipa > Pipa parva. The sequence goes on from WMED01000194.1 coordinate 33,385, forward strand.
ATGCAGGTTACGCTTGGAATAACCTAGGTTGAATGAGTCTCAGGAGCAATTACAATGAAATGACAAACCTAGTAACATACATTGTACCTTAGTTTTGTAATTTAGTCAAGCTTTGTAACTCATTATTACCCCTCACACAGAAATATATGGCATATTGATTACTTTTAATGAGCATTAGAAACTTAATGTATGTTTGTACTAGAAAATAAGTGGGACATGCACAAGTCCTTGGAAGTTCATGACCTCCACCCAAAACACTTTTTCTTCTTCATTTATTTGTTTCACTTTATTTATTGGAAAGTGCACGCTGTAGAAAACCCATTGCAATGTTATGGGAAATCAATTATACATATAAAATTCTGGCAGAATTCAAAGAAAGAGTAGGCGATCGACCCACATCAACAGTGTAAGTTGACATAACTAAGATGTATATAGAAAAGCTTATGCCCTTTATTTTCTCGGCCTTTATAACACTGTCCAAATCCTTACTCTAATGTTTTAGTGTAACATGCAATATACGTTACCAATTATGGAGACAAAAGATGTCTCGTAATGCGAAAAAGAGGAACAAAAGGACTAAAGTGAGATAGAATCATCCGGACATGATCTGCAGCATGAGGTTAGGTTACAGAAATCAATAGCAATGTGAGACTAGAAGCCATAGGAAAAGGAACAAATGCAATGGTATAACAGCAGCACTGGGATAGCAACCACTCCAGGGCCCTGCCATCCCACCGGGACACAGTGGGTACAAAGAAGACCTCTAAGAACAAAAGTAAACTGAAGGAGTGAAGACAAGGCTTTGTATAAAGAAAATAAGGCTTATAGATGAATAAATAAGTCAAAGATCAGTCCTGGTAGCAATATTGCCAATAGGCAGAAAGTCTTGGCAAAACAGAAGATTTATAGAATCAATTCATGATTTCGCTTGCACAAAGAGCTTCTGCATATATAAAAATCCCATTCAAATTCTAGATTTCTGAAAGACATGTTGCCAAACAAAATGAATCCCTCTTTATGAGGAGGTATGTAGAAACTTTGCTAAAACATTGGACACTGATACACACAAATATTTGTTGTGTAAACTTAATTCCATTGGTTCAGTAAATGCAGCTTGCAAGCAGAACGAAAACTGGCTAAAAGGCCATGTCCAAAGAGTTGTGGTTAATAATTGTTGCTGTCTGCTGTATAAGTGGAATACCTATGTTTTATGGCCATAGTTGCATTATTGCAAAACTTATTTATAAATTATTTAAAACTTTGTATGAAAAATGCAGTTTTTTTTTTTTTTGCAAATGACACAAATTTCTGCAGTGAAATAAAGTCCATGGAGGATGTTGGCAATTTACAAATTGATCTTCATATACCTTAGTGGGTAAAAAGAAGTAATACTATAATGGAGTACTATAGACTATTTAGCAGTATGCAGTTTCCAGTACTATAAAGGTAATTTCTTGTGTCAAGCGAGGGATTGGGCATATCATTTTTCCACCATAAAATTTTGTGGAAAGGGAAAAGGTTCAAATAAGGTTAACAGAACTATAAGGGGCATGCAAAATCTCAGTTATGACCAGAGACATAAAAAAATGACCATATTTTTCACTCCATAAGACACACCTAGGAAAAAAAAAATATTCTGAACCAAATGGTGTGCTAAAATATTTAATAAAATATACCACCCTTCCCCTGCCTGTCCTCCCCTCCTGCCTGCTTCCCTTCTGACCTTCCAACAGCATATTAGCAAGATGCCTCCTGTCATCACTTCTCCAGACTGAGCTAGGTCAAGCGCAACAGCGCTCCTTGGTGCCTCCAGCTCTTGTTGGCTCTATTTACTGTGGATTCTTCCGCTACTATCACAGCTAGGCTAGTAGCGGCAGAATCCTTGGAATATAGGGCCGCTACTAGTGCAGCTCAGTACCTTCGACCCTATTCACTAAGGATTTGGGTGCAACTAGTGCAACTGCACTAGTAGCAGCTGAATCCACAGCAAACTGGGCCAAGGGGAGCCGAAGGTACCAAGGAGTGCCGTCGCGCTCAACCTATCTCAGTCTGGAGAAGAAATGACAGGGGGAAGTTCAGTGATACGCTGGAGGAAGGTCAATACTGTGATTTTTCTTCAGTTTTTGTGGGGCACAGATGAGGGGAGGTGACACACAGGTGACACACCTCCCCTCTTACCCGCTCCCCACAGCAGCTGAAGAAAAGGAACATTTGCTCCATAAGATGCATGGACATTTTCCCCCAACTTACCCAAAAAGATCCAGTTAAAAAAAAAAAACTAGATCATTAATAAACATTGTAGGGTACCCACCAACCAACCTCAATGAGTCATAATCATTGAGGTGATTAGTATTTGAAGGATGCTGATATAGCTATCCATGTGTATTGTTATTATTGCCATGGTATATTCATTGATACTGTCTATTTGCATAAATGGAGTAGATAAATATAATTTGTTCATTTGCATGATCATTCAATATGTGCAAGAATGGTCCAACCAATGGATTTGGGCTCTCTCCCTCACTTAAATGTGCATTGTAAGTAAGGTTCCAATTATTCATTTTACTATACTTAATTTAGTGGCTGGGAAAGGCCCGGTATTAAGATAATTAATAGACATGGTAGGATAATAAGTAGAGTCAATGAGTCATGATTATTGAGGTTCTTAGTATTTGAAGGATGTTGATTTAGCTACCTATGTGCATTGATATATTATTGATATAGTATATTTATTGAAACTGGCTATTTACTGTACATAAATTTAGAAGACAAATAGAATTACGTCATTTTCGTGATCATTAAATATGTGTAAAATGCTCCAATCAATGGATTCAGGCTCTCACTTAAATAAACATTCAAAGAAAGGCTCTAGTTTTTTATTTTTTCGTGCTTAAGTGACTGAATATAACGGAAAATGCCCAATGTTGAAAACAGATTGTTAATATGAATGGTAGGGTAATATAGAGATTCAATGAGTTATGCTCATTGAAGTGGTTAATGTTTTAAGGAGCTGATATAGATTTCCTTGTATTCTGATTCAGGGGTATAGTATAGTCATTGTCAGTGGCCAATATGTATAAATATAAAATTTGCTCATTTGAATGATTATTTTGAAGGATGCTGATATAGCTACCCATGTGCATTGATATATTATTGCCATGGTATATTCATTGATACTGGTTATTTGCATACATGTAGAAGATAAACAGAATTTTTTGATTTGTATGATCATTCAATATTTGTAAAAATGCTCCAATTGATGGATTTGGACTCTCTCTCTCACTTTAAATTAACATTCTTAGAAAAGTTCTAGTTTTTCATTTTGTGACTCTTAACCGAAAAGACCCACTATTAAAAAATAGATCATTAATAGTAGTGTATGGTTATTAAATAAATAAATAAATAAGCTCAATGAGTCCAGTAAGGCCATCAACATAAGTATAACAAAATGAAAAATTAAATCTTTATAAGAATGTTCATTAAAGTGAGGGAGAGAGCACAAATCCATCGATTTTTATGTATATTGAATGATCATTCAAATAAACAAACTCCCCCTGTATGAACATGACTTATTGAGTTTTTAAATTACTTTATCTATCTTATTAAGGGCCTGATTTTTTAACACTTGACCTTTTCCAGTAAGCCCACAAACTTTAGTATAAGAAAATTGAAAAACTAGAACCTTTCTTAGAATGTTCATTTAAGTGAGAGAGAGCACCTGAATCCATCGATTGGAGCATTTTGTGCATATTGAATGATCATGCAAATTATCAATGATACCGCAATATCAGATTTTTCACGTCATCAAAAATTCAATCAAAACTTTTAAATCTATTTGTTAATATATATATAAAAAATTTGAGTCCGATTTTTTTTTTTAATCAAATTTTTCGGTCGAAAACTGCTTTTTCGACTTTAATAAATTTTGCCCTATATAGAGTTTATTTATTACCAGCTGGTACAGAGGGTGAGGTTATGAGGATAGACATAAAGAATTAAAACTGCTGTACAGTTTGTCCATCAGAAATATCCCAGGTGCAGTATACATTGTCCATCAGTAATCATCCTTATTCTGAGCAGTTTGTCCATGTGCAATACCCTAGATGTCATTCATTTTATCTGTCATACATACACATATGCTGTGCAATTTGCCCATCAGGCAAAGATTAGATGGTGTGCAGTTTAGTATTAGACATACCTCCGATGTCGTTTAGTGTGCCTATTAGACATATACAAGATGCTGTGCAGTTTTCATATCAATCCAGAAACTGCTGAGCAATTTACCCAGAGTTCTATTATCAGACAATGTAGTCCAACACAACTTTATTTGTTATCTGCAGCAATTTTCTAAATTCATTGCAGGACAATTTGGATTTAGATACTTGACAATCATAATACAATATATACATACAATATGTAAAAGTGTCCACAGGATCATCAAGTTTATTTTATAGATGTTCAGTTTGAAAGGGATCAGATGGAACTCTAATTTACAAAATGAATGTAAACACTTACTTTGCCTGCAGCTTGGATTATCAATGGAAATTGTTCTTTCGAGTGTAAATAAGTGAAATGAACAATTTATATGCAATGTGCATGAAATTAGCTTGGTATAATTTGTATTATTACATCCTTATACTCATGTTCATTTTCTTATGCTTTCCATCTTGCTTATGCATGCTTTTCTCCCTGGCTGTTGCCTCCTACGAACGAAAAGGTTTAAATATATTTACTATAATCATAGATATCACACAACAACCAAACCCAGAGGGAGTAATTGATACATGTGTTTCATAGCCAGGTCCCACTTCAATTATATTGTCAAGGAACAAGAATAAGGGATGCCAGCCATGAGCTCTGGTACACCTACTTACTCTCAATCACCATAGGAACTTTTAGATGAAGAAAATATTTATTTTTCAAGTTTCTGATCAATGTAATTAAGATATTACTAATGATTTGGTAAACTAATCATATCAGTGGAATTGATTTTTGCTTTAGCAGGATCTCCGGGGCTTAATTAGCAAATCTGTGACTAAAATGATTTATATGTATATTGCATCATAATAATCTGAAATCACTTACTTTTGCACCCTTAATCCTGTAGATAAATTAACTTCCAAATATATTTATTTGTAAGAACTTCAGTGTTTTGAAATGCACATAACATGTTATGAAAAACTCATTATGGACGGAAGTATTATGGCATATATCATCTTAACGGGAAAATAGAATATTTCAGGATGCACCAAACCATCTTCACAGCTTGATCTCTAAATTCATCTTTTCATATCTTTCATGGGACTTATTGGAAATATCAACATCATCTATTTGCAGTACAAGCATTTATAATTTCTTTGGTATTTTGCAACAGGCAAACTAATAAACAGCATGGGTTCTTGCCCTTTTGCCTAAGCAATATGTTATCTGCAGTAAAGTACCTAATTTTTGTGTTTAATAAATCAGTAATTGCTTGGTCTACCAACTTTGTTTCACGTGCTGACAAGGCACATCTTTTTTAATGTTCTGCAGCATCTGAAACAATTAGGATTTAAATCTGCGTTCAATCAGGTACTAAGTATGCAACAAGCAGCCTAAACTGCTTGCTTATGGAGGGTTATGTCTTAGGAAAGAGTATTTTGCTGTAGTCCATATGTTAATATCACTACCTTTGATTCATGAAATGGGATGCAGCATACTACAGAAGCCAGTAAAACTAAAAACCTCTCCTAATGCTATTTTTACATCCAAAGATAAGATTTCAGCTAATATTGCCATCAGCCACATCTAGTGAGTGACATAAAAAAAAAATTAGTTAAAAAGTATTTGAAGCTTGTTGCTTCTAGTTTACCTTTCTATAATTCCCATCAACCCCTTTAAAGGGGAACTAAAGCTCTTTTATAGCTAGGGGTGAGGAAGCCTGCATTTTTCTAAATATACTTTAAATTAATATCTTCTGTCCACAGTTGTGTCCTCTTTCTTGCTTCAGAAGCTCTTTATCTTGAAGATTTCAGCATCAGGTTCCCTCTAAAGTTTTATCTACTACATTGCCAATGCAAGCAAGCACAGTATTAGGTCCCAATACCACTCTACATGTGTTCACTGGGGAAAAGAGAGACATGAAGTGCTGGTGGACCGTGATGCTGGAACCTGGAGTTGCTGAAGCAAACAGAAGAAGACAGTGGGGGACAAAAATATTGACTGATAAGTATTTTTAATTAGAAAATCTCCAGTATGACGTCCGTACTCCTACCAGCACCCGGTCTTTACTGACAACAGGAGATAGTAGCGGTGGACACTGGAACAGGCAAGTTGCTTTGTTTTTTATATTTGATAAGTATTTTTAGACCATTCAGGCTCCCTTACCCTAGACCAGCGTTCAACAAACCGCGGCTCGCGAGCCACACTTGGCTCTTTCGCCACAGCGTGTAGCTCCGAGTGAGCTGCCCGCCCCCGGCCTTTGACGTCTCTTCTTTAGTCTGTAGCATTTAGTTTTAAATGTAAAATGACATATCCAGGATTACAACTAAGGAGACATTAATAGATGTTTTATCTTAGAATACTTCTTTGATATTGATACACAAGTGAAGAAAGAAATGACAGCACCTGGCTTAGGCATTTTGTAAGTTGATCATCTGTTGGAAGCAATATGAACCAGTGCTCAGTATAGCACATTTTAAGGCTAACCAGCTGCTTTTAGATCAACCAGCTGACAATATTCTGCATACAGTAAAAAAGCAAAAATTGACAATTTTAGCACTCACTAATTTATGAGGTATTAGTTCCATATTTTTGTCAAAGCAGACAACTCAAACACACCTCATCAACCTCACTAATATTAATTGAAATAGACTTCTATCTTGCAGTATATCAATGATTTAAATCTTCTGTACTATCTAGATCCTATTAAGAAAAATGTTACTACACTTAATTAGCTTAGTTATGCTGCTCTCTGGATTTCCTTTGCTCCAGTGAAATGAACAGTGGGATACTTGAGCGAAAGCTGGAACCCTCCTCCCATGTATCAGGGTAGCATGTCATTGGTTGAACTGGTTTATGGTAACAAGTTTCAGAACTACATAGCTATGCAACATGTGTCTTGGAGGCAGAGTAATATGGGCATAGTTGGTGGGCACTTAGCACCAGCCAAATGGCCTTATTAAATATTAGGAAAGATGTAAAACTGCGTAACTGTGAAAATCCACAAAAAGTCTGTAGAGAAAACGAACCCAAAAAATACACTTTTATAGCCATTAATTACTTCTGGGGATTACAAATCCTTGATCCCTGCTTTACCTGGTTACCTTCAGATATTGAAGGAATAGTCACCACTGACTTATTCAATTATTTTTTCTGTTATACAATAGGGTGTATTGGGTGCAATCTATAGTCTTTACTGAAAGACTGATAAAAATATTTCATATTCTTAGTAACAAAATGTAAACATATGAGTTAGAAGAAAGACAGTTTTGGACATTTCAACAAAAGTAAACATATAACAGAATAAATAAACTGCCATTAAATTATGTTTCTGAAAAAGACATTGATATACATTTGATATTTTAAACCAGTGTCTCACATTTGGTCTGGATAGATAGATAGATAGATAGATAGATAGATAGATAGATAGATAGATAGATAGAT